>CAMOHE010051307.1:0-55811 GCA_946598075.1 Artocarpus hirsutus
CTTGAGATGGTACAAACTCATTCACCCCAAGGATTTTAAATGAAAAGCCTTCGCTTGATGTGACTTGCGCCGAAAAAGAGGTCATCTTCAGCTCCTTGTTGTTCTTATTTAGTCAATTTTGTTTTGTAATAAAGAAAAAGCCTTCTTTTTTCTGCTGGTTCCTAGCTTTCATTGAGCTAGCAACGGCCGTGCTCGCATGTATTCACATAGATGGCTACTGATTTAACGTGGTGGCGGAGTTAATGAGACAGTTCTGGAAAACTGACGTACAAGGTTGTTGGCGGTGAATAAAACTATTTCTTTCATTGACCTCTGATATTTTATTTCCTGCTGATGGAAAATTTTACCTATTATTATGCGTGTTGATCGACATGAATAATAATGTTGTGTTTAGAAAATGGGTCCAAGCCAGCATAATTTCATGTTGATTTCATGAAAAATCTATAATAATAGTAATTAATAGTAATAACAACAACAACAACAACCTTCAAACAATTATTTATGGTAAAGATTGATATTTTAGTAACATATTCAGCAACATACTTGATATGAAGTTTGCAACTTGTTCTAAGAATGAAAAATATGTTGTAAGTTTCTACCTCCCCTTGATATATACTTACATCACACATTATAAGGATAGGTTAAGATCTAACCCTTTCTCTTCCCTTTCCTTTTCTTTCCCTTTGCTGATCTCCTCTTCAAAACAACACCTGATGCTTACATTGGAATTTCCTTCCTTTTCCTGCCCTGCAAAGTCTTCCAATTTAAACACAGGGGTCCACACTGAACAGCGGACCTTCACCTTCTTTCCATCCTTATCACTTGCCGCTAATTCACGCGAACAATTCGAGATCAAAGTCCGAGCTTCTCTTAACCTTTTAATGATCGTGAAGAACTCCTCGATCTTTTCTTCTTCATCACGACATGTATGATCTTGCTGTACCTCGTCTCCAGGCGTGGCCATCTTCCGTTTCCCGTCTCTTCCCATGTTTCGCAACACAACTACTCTGTAATCTTGATTTTTGAGTTTGAATGTTAGATCATAATTATATGTTGCACATATTTGTGGAAGTGAAACCAAAACCATAGAAAAATCTGCCATCTTAGTGGGGTCAAACGTAGGTTGTCATTTCCTTAAATGTGGGCCAATGAACATGTTTATGAGAATCAGAATTGGTGGGTTTTCCTTTCAGATCTGATGCTGGTACAATATTGGTGCTCTTACATCACTACAACTATCATTCCCTCTTCTGCTAATAGTCACAAAAACAGTTCTCTTCACTGCTTTCCTATCCTTTCCCTTTCTCCTCATCTTTTCTTGATAAATGTTCCATTGCTCTTTGTGAACCATTGATGTGATGCTACGGTTACACCTACTAAAGAGATATTTCACCAATCCCATGAGTGTTAACTTTTTCAAAAGTTAGTGTACATTGGTTATAAATAGGTAGTTTGATTGTGTCATTTTGTTGCGTCCCTCATTTGATCTAATTCCTTTCTTACCAATGGTTGTGTTTCTTTTTTTTTTTTTTTTTTTTTATATGTTTTGTCCTCCTATGGTAGAAACTCTTCTTTTTCTCTATTGGACAGAACTGTTGTTTTAACTGTTAGGTTGATTTTTTAACTGTATGATCTATGAATGTTTGTGTTAAAAATTTATAGCGTGCATCAATTATAGATCAAATTTTTAATTAAAAACTAAATAGTAGGGTTAATATAATGGTGGAGCAGAAAAAGAAGAATTATTACTGTAAAATTTCCTTTTAATTTGCTTGTGAAACTTTGGGAGGTCACTTCACATATAGTGAACACAACAATAATATACGGTGTCTATTAATTTATCTCAAATCAAGCTGTTAATGATTACACCGGCGAAAAGATATGTCGCCACAATGTCATAATTTCACTTGAAAGGATTATTGAAAGAGATTTTTTTTTTTTTAAAAAATGACTTGGTAAATTACCCCTCCTTTCATGATTTTTATCTAGTGTGAACCGAGTTCTTCAAGCATACAAGGTGATCATAAGATTATTTAACTGTTTCACGAGCCATGAGACCTTGGCAATTACTGTTACTTATTTTTTATTCAATGCTCCTTTAAGATTAAAGCAATCTAAACTCCCCTTTTTGTTCCAAAATTCTGATGATTCTTTCCACGCAAAATTATGAGGTTTCAAATTTCCAATAGGCTTTCGCTACACAAAAATAGATCTAAACATCTATGGCTGAATGGTTAAAATGCCTAACCCATAATTGGCGAATTCGTAGGTTAAATTACTGCAGGATCTAACACAAGTTCTGCCTCAAGTTTTTAATGTTTATGCTCGTGGACTATCAGCAAGAACCTGTTTGTTTTTTTCTTAGAATAGCAAAAATTTATATATAATTTACAAAACATAGTCTTAGTTGCATAAATAGTATTAGTTGCACCACAATTATTCTGAGTTGGTAATTTATCAAAACGTACAACATTGTTACACCAAGGCAGTAGTCTAGCTTGAGTTTCTTTTTTTTTTTTTTTTTTGGCTAAGACTCTATCTCGAATTTCTATTGCACTATGTTATGTATTTTTATATCATTGCAGGGAACTAGGTT
This sequence comes from Artocarpus hirsutus, assembly GCA_946598075.1. Taxonomy (NCBI): domain Eukaryota; kingdom Viridiplantae; phylum Streptophyta; class Magnoliopsida; order Rosales; family Moraceae; genus Artocarpus; species Artocarpus hirsutus. The sequence continues at coordinate 2,597 of CAMOHE010051307.1, forward strand.
ACGTATATTTAGAACCAATAGTTGTGCTAACAATAATAGGCTAAATAAAAAAAATATATAAACCATCACATTTTTTGTTAATAGATTTTTTCAAGCAATATAAATTCTTAAACTATAAGCATCATACATTTTAATCCCTAACTTTTTTCAGGGATTATTAACAGCAATGGCTCTTAAATTTTGAGATCTCTCCTACTTTGTATTCTAAACTCTAAAATTATCACTTTATCCCTCAATTTTTAAAAGTCCTCACTTTGCCTCTTCTATTCCTTTTTTAGTTAAAAGAAACGTAATTTGTGTCCATGTGATTTATACATAGGTCACTTTAAGGTCAAAAACAAGAATTTGGATCTCCTACTCCTTTCTTCATGTTAAGGGCCTACAGAGAATTTGTCTGCAAATTTCCCTTTTTTGCTGTAATTTTGCTCACGGATGAGATGAGCACTTCTGAGCTTTTATGTTCTTTCATTAATTTTTTTTCCCAATTTTGCTCAAAGGCTAAAGAGAGCATTGGTGCACCTTAACAATATGGACAATCATGACAGCAAATACAAGATGAAAGTAGTGCCAGAGAACAAAATACAAACTAGCAGCAATAAAACAATTTTGAAGAAATTTGCAGCGAAAAAAAAAAAAAACTCTCTTTAAAGTTCCTATTAAGCCATAAATGGTTTTCCCCAAGTTTCTCTTTTTTTCACATAGAAAGGGAAAATAAAGTTGCAGACAAATTCTCCACAAGCTCCAAATGTGAAGAAAGAAGATACCCAAATTTTCGTTTTGCCTTTAAAGTGACCCATGTGTAAGTCACATCGGGACAAATTTTGTTGCTTTTAACAGGAAAAGGGATGGAAGGGATAAAGTTAAGACTTTTAAAAGTTAAGAGAACAAAATGGTCATTTTTAAGTTTAGGGGCCAAAATAGAAGAAACCTTAAAGTTCAGGGGTCATTATTATTAATAACTCTTTTTTTTTGACAAGATTACTTCTAAAACTCTTATGCATAGGCGTTTCAAGTGACGAGGAATTTTTAAAATTTAGTAAAGATAGTTATATCCCACAATATAATTACTAATGTTTTACTAGAATAGTTATATTCAGAGCAAAATACTCCAGCTTTTAAGGGGTTTTAGCAATTGTAAAGAAAAGATTTTGCACGTGAGAAATGGAAGGAAAGAAAAATTAATGGAAGAAAAATATTTAAGAAATGAAATATTGCAATGATAGAAAAAAATAAAAATGTAGAGTGTTTAGGATAAGAGCTCAAATCAAGATGAAACTCAAATACAATAGTATATGATAGCTTTACACTATTGTTGATGCTTAAGATCGACACAATACAGCATGTGGGGCACATGGTGGTTGGGTTCCTACCTAGCTTCACCTAGTCCGGTTGCATCTATAAGAGAAGAGAAGGCCTCAGAGTAACGGGGCACCAATGTGGTGTCTGCCTGTGACACCCAATAATTTTTAATACATTATTTATAATGTTTTAAAAGCTCTAGTTATGGTTTGCAATGTATTTACATTTGCTATGTTTAATGTTTCAATACTAAGTTATAGCATATGACATGTTTAGCATTGTATATGCTCATCAACGTTTACAAGAAGGTAAATTAATGATGACAATTAAAGTATTGTACCAGCCTTCAAGATGTGAGATATACAAGTTATGTTAAAGTTATGACCTCATTGCTCGATGGTCTTAAGTCTTCCACAAAGAAAACATTATGTTTATGAATGCATAATTGTTGATATTGGTATAAAGATTTAAGCTTTCAAGATAAAGAAAGGATAAAAACGATGATAAAAAGTTTAAGTAAGTTATAAATGATAATAAGAAGTTCATGATTGGATGTTTATAAATGAGCAAAAATAGAACTATGCATTATGACCTTGTTTGCATTCTTTTCCATGATATGTCTATGAAAAACATTTTAAGAAATGTTTATCAAAATTATTTTATAAAAAATATTTACAATAAGAGTTTTATGAAGAAAGTTTTATGAGAAAGGTTTAAAAGCAATGTTTTACAATGAATATTTTAATGTCTTATGAGATTATGTTTGAACTTACTAAGCGAAAGCTCATCATAAGTTCATTTATGCTATACATAGTCCTACAGGAGACTAATATGATTGGTTGACAAGCTTAATGTTACGGTGTCAAATGCAAAGGTTAGGTATGGATACTACTATGACAATTTTCTACTACGTAAAGATTAAAGGTTTCTGTTGTTCTAAGAAAAGGATTTTTGCTGCTTGAAATAGTGTTTTAAAAATTTTAAGAAAGTAAATGTTTATAAGAATGTTTTTAAGAAATGTTTTTAAGAAAAATATTTTAAAATATATATTTTATGAAATGTTTATGTTTTGAATAATTATAAAGTTAAGATTTAAACTATGTTTCAGTTTACGTTGCAATGGATGTTCAAAAGATTCAAGCATGTTTTAAAGTCTGTTATTAAGAAAAAAAATTTTCCAGTATTTTCTTACTAGTAAATAAGATTAAAATAAAGAAAATAATGTTTAAGCAAGCTAAGTGACAACCCAAAAAGGTAGGTCGTTACACTGTCAAGGACACTCCGATGCTCAAGTCAACGAACTAATCGGAAAGCATAAGAGAAAAGGCAAAGTAAGTTAGGGAAAAATACTCATCCCTTTATGGTAGAGTTTGTGATCCTATTCATAGAATTTAGCTTGGATTCAGGTGTGGGTCGAGTTTGCCCTTGACTTGGATATACAGTTGTACAAAACCCTTAGGCTGATTGATAAGTGTTAAGATTCCAACAATGGGGTATTCCTCAAAGGGTGAGTGTTGACCCGAGCATGGAAGTACGCTGGTCAGTTACTTATGCTTCGTCTACCATCTAATGTTCAACATTCTCTACCTTCTCAATCACTTGTTTTTAGCCTAGGTCAACAATTTAGTTCTCGGCCTGGGTTAGCCATTTAATGTTCAATATTCTTAACTTTCTTGGCCACTTGTTATCAACCTAGGTCAGCCATTTAGTTCACAGCCTAGTTGGCCATTTAATGTTCAACACTCTCAGCCTTCTTGGCCACTTGTTCTCAACCTAGGTTAGCCATTTAGTTCTCAATCTAGGGTCGGCCATTTAGTACTTAGACTCTTTGACTATTTAGTTCTTGGCCTAAGATTGACCATTTAGTTCTCAGCCTAAGGTCAGCTATTTAGTACTCAACCTCTTCATCCATTTAGTACTTGGCCTTTTCGACCATTTAGTTCTCAGTCTGAGGTTGTTCATTAGTTCTTGACCTAAAGTCGTCCATTTAGTACTTCTCCTTTTTGACCATTTAGTTCTCAACCTAAAGTAGGCTATTTTTAGTACACAGCCTAGGGTTGGCAGTCTCATACTAGACCTATTCGGCTACCTAGTTCTTGACATAAGGTAAACTGTTAGTACTCAGCCTAAGGTCGGACATTTGGTACTTGGCCTTTTTGGCTATTTAGTTCTTGGCTTGAGATATGTTGTTTAGTACTCAGCCTAAAGTCGGCCATTTTGTACTTAGCCTACTTGACCATTTAGTTCTCTACTTGAGGTCAGCCATTTACAACTCAGCCTAACGTTGGCCATTTACTACTTGGCCTTTTCGGCCTTTTAGTTCTCAGCCTAAAGTTAGCCATTTTGTACTCAGCCTAGTCGGTCATTTCATTCTTCACTTCTACGGCCATTTAGTTCTCGATCTATTTGGTTCAAAGAGATCTAGATTTTCAAATGGTCTTTCCATCATGAAGAATTTCCCTACAACAACTGTATTTCACTTTTGTTTTATATTGTAGCATGTGAGAACTTTACATTATTCACGGTTTGAACTAAATGATGTGAATTCTTCTTCCAAATACATTAGAGTGTTTGACAAATAAGTTTAAACTTAAAAAATGAGTTCAAATACTATAACATGTGAGAGCTTTACACCATGGACAGTTTAAATCATAAGTTTAAACCAGTTTGCCACACACTATTTTTTCCAAAGTTGTTTGGTAGATTAAAAATAAAAAAAAATAAAAATTGAGAGATTTTGACAATTATTATTTTAGTCATCTACTTTATTATGTTACTTTGAAAACGAATAGAGTGTTTAGTGTTTAGCATAGTGGTTAGAACTGTAAACACTGTATCATGTAAAAACTTTACATTATAGCAACTTTTTTTCTTTTACTGTCACATATGAAAGCTTTATATTATTCCTAATTGAAATTTATTTAGAATCAACTTTGCCCAACAGGCTGAAAAAGTAACTTTAGTTATCATTGTTTGGCTTCAAATTTCCCACTCAAAATTCCATCCATTGACATTGATAAGAACTCACCACAACTTTTTTCCATCATATGTTTTCTGTTCCTCATCTTTTCTTCTTAACAAACAAGCTACATCACGTGTGGTTCTAGGCATACTCTTAACAACAATTTCAAAACTAACTTTTCCACTGTAAAAGGTAATAATAAAGCAATATTAGTATTATCCATCGAATTATCCCTCCCTCACTTGCCTTCACTTTCCTATTATGTCAAACATAGCATTAATGTATTACATATATAGAATTTCAAATTATCACGCAATATACACATTATTTTTTTTTAAATTACATAAACTCATCGTCATACTATTGTCAGAAAAACAAAACGAGCATTCTGAAAAAGGGTTCATGAACTGTCAAAGCCAATAATTCTTTCATACAATTCGAAGGATATTATTTATTATTAGCTTACAAGTTTGGTTTTTTTAAAAAAAAAAAGAAAAACGCAGAGAGAAAATAGAAAGTGCCAAAAAAAAAAAAAGATTCTAATCATTTCCTAAGCTTTTGTTCATCCATTTGTGTGCATCTGATAGGATATCTTTCCTTGTTTACCTTATAACTCGTAAGATGGTTTTAAGTTTGATACTATCATGTCTCATTTTGAGGTCTTTGTCCGGTTAAGAGCCTGTGTGACGCTGGATTTGCGGTTGTGTAAATAAAGTTGAGTTCATCCTTAAAAAGAATTGTGTCAGATTATCTATGTCCTATTGAAGGGTCCTCGAGTCGCCACATTTATGCCATAGGCGAAGAAGATGTGCAACGAGATACTTTATAACCTCCTTCTTTTTAGACCCAAAAAAAAAAAGAAATTCTTTTGTTCCTTCTGCACCATGAACACTAGCCAGATGCAAGTGTCATTGTAATTAATTGTCGCACATTATATATACTTTTTTTATGAGAGACATTTATGTATAATATTAGCTAAATTTCAATGAATGTGTCTGCTATAGAAAAATGTTATTGAGTACATAATAAAAGTATTGCTAGGAACATTTACTATAATCTTAATTTTTATACCATTTTTGAGTCGTTATTAATTTACTAGTAGATGAAATTTATTAATGCGTCAATCTTTTAAACGCTTTCTAATAAAAACAAGACAACTCATAAATTGCCATTAAAGTTGAAATCCTAATTTTTCAAATAATAATTCAACTATCTAGCTCATGAAATGCGGTGCACTTAAAGAACAAAGTGACTGCCCCTAGAATTACTTCAAATAAGGGACACTTATAGTCAAAACACATATTATTATGGTCAATAGTCCAAAACCAAGAAATTTCAAGGGAAAGCAGCGTTTGATAACAACATATTTGACCTCCCCTCTAATTAATCTTAGTCCTTGATAATTAAAATTAAATTGACCATCTCTCTTACAAAGAAAGCTCAAGGTCTAAATTATTGTCATGGTTGTTATCCTTACCTCCTTTATCATCTTCTTTCGCTATGTCCTCCTCTTCTACAACCTCCATTTGTGAAGCACCAACATGGTAATCAAGTAATTGACTAGTGGTTCCAAGTACAGAATCAGGAAGAGCAAGAGCACTAATCTTCTTGTGATCATCAAGAAAGTCTTCCGGTCGGAATGTCGGATTCCAAACCCCAATTTCCTTGCCAATAATGATCTGATTATTGTCGTCGTCGTCGTTGCCGCCGTCTTTTTTAATCTTTTCTTCTTTCTTCTGATCATCTATCAATCCCGAACTCCGAAGACGATCTCGGACCTCTCTTGTGCTCCTTATCAGAGCGAAGAATTCTTCCACTTTTGCTTCCTCTTCGTTATGATTTTCTTCTTTTTCTTCGGTTTCGTTCATTTTTCTCTTCTTTCTCTGACGATGATCGTCTTCTTCCATGCTTTTCTTCTCCATGAGTGGAAATTTGAGAGAGATAGAGAGAATGTCTGTGTTTTGGCTAATTTGATGGAATACAATGGAAGAGGAAGACTTTGAGAATTAAGAGTCTTTTCTTATTCCCATTGCCGCTTGACTAGAGTGTGGCAAGAGGGAAAGAAACGTGTAATTTTGGCCATTTTTTTAAGTAAAGAAAAAGGCTATGAAGTTAGAGAATATCATATAGCATCTATAGATTCTTCATCTACACGAGTCTGACTCAAACTTAAAACCTTATCTAAGAGGACTAAATAATTAGTCTATCTAGTTATCTTGGTTTTTTTTTTTAACCAATAAGCAAAAAGTTTTTTTCTAGTGGGACTTTTATCGATAATATATATTTTTAGACCATTGAATTTAATTAAAATTATTTAATAGTTGTAAAACAAATACTTCTTATAGGTTATTTTTTAAAACCACAAGAGAAATTGTCATAAATAAAAAAATAATATCGCTACAACTAGTACAAAATAAGTCATGTCCACAAGTTTCATAATATAAAAATTATTTTTTTTATTAATACGTGGCGTTCAACAAACCCTAACTTAGAGCCGAAGGTTTTAGTTGACTCTAACTTAGAGAGTGTCATCATCCCTGACGAAAGTCAAGTGAAAACAGAGGAATATTTTGTATTGACAATAATGCCCCACTCGGTGAAGAAAAATTGATATTTATGTGATATATTAATGTTTGTGATTTTTTTTTTATTAACCATGTTAAAAAATGTGTCAACTCAAACAAAATTTGCTCAATAAAATAATTAAATTTTATAAAGTTGAGAGATTGAACTGTTTTTTTTTTTTTAAATAAAAAAGGGGAGTATAATTTGTCACTGACTAGCGAAATGTATGCTTTTACATCGAATCTGATGATAATAGAGTAATAAAGAATGTTACGTACAACATATTATTAAAGATTTAATGAAACATTAACAATGTTACTTTTGAGATTCAAGACTAGAGACACAACTAAACTATTTAATTAACTAGTGCATGTATATTATCCTTTTCTTTTTCTTTTCTTTTTTTTTGGGTAGAAAGCTAGTGCATAAATAGTAAACAACTTTGGATACCTTTTTAAAAAACATGTCCATAACTTCTGTTCATTTTGATTTATGCCTTTTACTCAGTAAACTATTGATTTACAAAAGGTAGATTGTCAATTCGCTATTTTATAAATCTATGAACAAATTAAGTACATCCCTAGTAAGTCATTGATTTATAAACATTAGGGTAATAAAAAATGTGAATATTTTTTTATTAAAAAATAAGAGAAGCGTCAATATAGAAATTCATCGCAACTTGTTAATCACAATTATGCTTAACCCGACCTTAGTCAAGTTTCATCACACACGGAGCCAATAAAGCCAAGCCCCACCAAATTTTTTTACTTTTGAAAATCTTATATACATTTGGGTTAAGAATTAATAAATAATTTTCAAAATGTCAGTAAGTTTAAAAAAAGTGTAGTAAATAGTATATGATGAGTAATTAAAATTGAAAATAAAAATTTAAAAATATTATTATCTCTTTCTCTCTCTATCTCTCTCCTCCCTAGCCGACACCGGCAGCAGCAGGGAAATACAGCGTTTCCCAATAACGTTGCATGAAATCGCCGACGGAGTTGCAGAGGAGAGAGAAAAAGAAATAAAGGAAGTTGGAGTTGCAGACGACGACGGCGTGAGATTCTCAATCGGAGCTGTACGTAGCGATTTCATTCGTCGTCACAGACTGAACTCACAGCCATGGCAGACTGAAGATGCAACTTTGTCCTCGTCGGCGGTGACGCGATCGTCTAGATCAAAGACCTGGGCAAGTCAAAGTTCGGCCATGGTTGCTTCTCGTGAGCACAAATATAGAGGAGAGAGAGAAAACAATAGAGAGAAAAGAAGGAAAAAATGGGAAAAAAAAATAAAGAAAAAGAAAAAATAAAGAAATAAATATCAAATTTGTTTGTTGGAAGGTATTTTTGGGTTTTTAATTGTTTTAAAAGCCTAATTTGTTTAAATATGTTATATACTTCATTTTAAAAAAAAATATTAACATAATTTATTAAATGAATAACTCTGCTATTTGTTACAATTTATCTATATTTTATAGTCTTCATTAAGACATAACTTTTTTTTAAAGAAATTCTATTAAATTTTATTTTCATTCTTAATCCTCATTGCAAAAATTACTGGTTCAGTCACTGTATTAGATTATGGTCATGTTATGACCGAAACCAATTACTGGATCAAAAATATCAATAATTAATGAATACTTTGCTGGTCAAGATCAACCGATTGAGACGCACAAACTTTGGCTCAAGTGGATGACCAGACTAATTGCTTACGTTGGTGCCTACAACGTAATGTTCTTTCACTGGCGGCTTTGTTCTTTGAATGGCATATCTTAGGTCACCCTGGCTGCCCAAATTTTCTCCCTTGTTTGTCCCATCTTTTATTATTATTATTTTTTTTTAATGATGAATGGAATATAGCATTGTGCTTTAAAATGTTAGTTATTGAATTTTAAGCTTTGCTTTTAAGAACTAGGTTTCAAGCTTTTTGAATGTTAATCTTCTGACACTGTGGATTTCTGTGCAATCAAACGCATCGCTACAGAAAAGCTTTTAAGATTCTTTTTTTTTTTTCAAGTACAAAATATCTTAGTTGTTATGATGAAGACTTTGAACACCCAAAAAAACAAGATCCTTTCTCTTTCACATCGCAATAACGATAACCTATACTTTTCGTAAAATTTATTAGTGGTTATCATTTTGGTGAAATTAATTATTGTTTGTTATTTTGCTAAAATTAATTATTGGTTTAAGGTTGAAGGGTCTGACAGTATCCATATTAACATGGAGCTCCATGTTTATCCTCGTCCAAAAAAATATATGTACATCAGTGAACAGGAATTTGGAAAAACACTAACCACAGAAATGACTATTAGCGGAGCTTAATTTGTGTGGAAGTCATTGAAATTCATCTAAATTCTAAGAAATATCCGACCAACCATGCCGTTATAGGACCAAAATTGCAATGATTTTGTTCACAAGGGACCCAAATTCAAACGATTGAAGCCACGACCCTTTTTCTGTGTAATCTCAAGGATCTTAAACTTCAAGCAGAAACGTCACAAGCATAGAAGTAACCAAGTTTTGTGGTTGTGTGCATTTACTAGTTTGGCCATTTAATCCAGAAGCCTCAAAATCATAGTATGGACATTTCTTATTTCTTTTTGGGGGGAAGTCATTGGCACATTGCTTTTCAAAAACAACTTACACGACAGAAAACATTGCTAGTCTTCTGCCCACCGAACCCCGTGTTTTGCCCACAAATAGTATGCTCCAACTGGCCCTCTACCCCCCAACTCATACAGCTCCGGTGAGATATTGTCCTTGTCAATCTCCTGAAGAACTGGACTTAGAACATTCCATGCAGCCGCAACCTCGTCACTTCTCATGAAGAGATGGTTGTCTCCATCAGCGGTGTCGAGAAGAAGATGCTCGTATGAATCGGGTACATCTACATTGTACCTGTGAAGTTAACACAAAGCCAGATTACTACACACGTGGAAGGACTCAAAATAAAGCACCGGAATGGTTGTGAAATGTATTGTTTCTGATGCAGTCCTGTCTATCACAAGTGCTTACTTGTCCTTGTAAAGCAAATTAAGTTCTGGCGAATCCAAGTGCAACCCCAATCCTGGGATCTTATTGTTGACTCTAATGAGGATGGCTTCATCGGGAGCATCACGTAAAATCAGTTCGTTTGTTGCAAGGTCAATGTTGTGCCCCATGCGTTCACGATAAATGTTTCCTGGCACGTGATGGAACTGTATACGTATCTCCACCCTGCATTGTGTTTCAATTCACAAGATTAAGAAGAGATTTTCCATTTTCTAAATTTGTTGTGGTCGAAACTATTTTTTGCCATTTATCATCACATTATTGTTATGAAATGCCGATGCTCAAAAGAACATTACCTATCTCGGCTCATCATTGTCTGTGAACATGAAATGACTGGTCAAATGTCTTTGTCACTACAACTAACACAAAGTAGTCGATATTCATCACCAGTGTGATGATGATCGTCACAAGATATAAGGGTGCATATCCCCACCTGTTAATTGTGGTGATCATCACCACTAGTGAATGACTATCATTTTTCACAATTTTCTTGATTCATCTTCTCCAGAGTTTCTAGAAACATCACTCTACATTTCTTTCATGATTTCTAGAAGCGTATCAAAAAAGAAACTTACAAGCAAAAGCTTAGTTTCAACACACATTTATTTCTATAACAACTCCCACAATCGGAGGGAAAAAAGTGCATATGCCTTCATTGTAGATTTCCATTCGAATAAAGTATGGAATTAAGTGCAGTTGGGAGACCAGAAATTCTGACAATAAAGACCATTTATTAATAGAAAGGCATATAAGACATAGATTTGACCTGTGTTCGATGAGCCCTATTCCAGTTTTGACTAAGAAAGGCACACCATCCCACCGTGCATTGTCAATGTACATTGCAGCAGCGAAATATGTGGGTGTCAGACTGTTTGTATTGATATCAATCTTATCCTTCATACTTGCCTTATACTGGCCAAGAATGACATCACTAGGTTCCAATTTCCGAATCGACCTCAGAACCTTGACCTGGGAAAAAGAAAGCTTAGTAAAGTGTCTGCATGCCTTAAAACTGTATGTGCCAAGTATGCATACCTTTTCATTTCGAATATCTTCACCATCAAGAGTTATAGGCGGTTCCATGGCAAGCAATGCTATTGTTTGAAGTATATGGCTGTGTACTATGTCACGGATAATCCCATAAGCATCAAAATACCTTCGTAAAAGGAAAAGAGTACCAAGTTAGTTTACCGATCAATGTCCTTTTTTTTTTTTTTATCTTAGCCAATGCAACGACATAGCAGCCAATCACCTTGCAGCATGTGCACCAAAGTCCTCTGATAGAATGACCTGCAATACAATCCGGTTATACAGCATACTCTAACTATCTTGTATAAGGCATGCGTGTGTTGATTGAAATAAAAATTAAAAGAAATACCTGTACATTCCGTATATATTTGTAACTCCATAGTGGCTCAAATACTAGATTGGAAAATCTTAGAACCGTTAGATTTTCTATAAGGTTCCTTCCGAGGAGATGATCAATCCTGAAACAAGTTTCATAAATATTGTATGATATGGATCATTTTTATTAACTTATTTTGTTCCAACAAACTGTTAATGATGGATGATTCAAATGTTCTTGGTGTGTCATGTAACGACAGGAGTGTGATGTAGAAAGCAGAGACACCTGTATATTTGCTTCTCCTTAAACTTGGAAAGAAGGGACTGTGTCAATCGATGAGATGATAACGCATCAAAGCCAAATGGCTTCTCAATTATTATACGGTTCCAGCCCTTCGATGTTTGGGCATTATCAGCAAGACAGGACGCAACGTCTACAAGTGCTTCTTGTGGCACGGAGAGGTAAAAGATCCTGTTGGCTTCAGATTTTCCCTAAGATAAATACACTGTTGTTGGATCAATTATAAACAACTTCTAGCTTGTATGTCGGAGCAGATATCATACAAAGAGAAAAGCTTCTTGATATGTTGAATTGTCTCGTTTTACCTCAATTTGCTCCATCAGGGCATTCAGCTTTGACATGCCTTCTCTGTTACCGCAACCCCCATTAATGTAATATGTTCTACTCAGGAAAGCATCCATTTTGTCCCCACAGTTTTCTCTGGAAATTGTTCGAATTATGATGGTCAGGTGCCTTCATTATATAAAGAATCTAAGAAGCATATGCATAGATATAAGCATGCACTCTATTAAGCTCAAAAACAATTCTTTCAAAAGAAAAAGTTATGTGCTATCCATGACTCCAAATTGCATTTTTGGGTCAGCTTTTGGACGTTTTAGTTAATATCTTCACACTGGTAATGCATAGCTCTTATGTAGACAATCAAAATCAAAACCTTATGTCTAATTGTTTATTGACAACTCATTGATCATATGAAAATTTATAAATTTACAAACTATCACGAAGATGCTCTCTCTCTACTAAGAATGAGGAACACGTCCCAATTTCTTGCAAGTATTCATGATGTGATTTACAAGAAAGACAGCCAAACATGTAGCATAGATGGTTTCATACACGTTTTATGTAACAGTTATATCCAAGACGTTGAGGATTGCTATATTAAAATTTTGAAATACAAGATAAAATTAAAAAATCAGAGGTAATACAAGAATCATACTGATGATCAACACGGCAAGTCAAAGTTGAAGCTATTGTAGATCTCAGATCTTCATCTGTCAAATTTTTTCTTGAATAACCAAATATACCAATGTTCTGCAGCCAAGGACAGAAACTCAGAGAAGGGAACTTGTTCAATTCAAATCAAGATCTTTAATGTAATTTTGGCACATATAACAATATTTCCATTTGATTAATGAATGAAACTGAGCATCACCTCCACTTTAGAATTCTGCTAGATGTCACAAATAATCATAACAACAAAAACTCATAAAAACAGAAAGGACAAAACAATTCCTGAAGAAATTATAAACACAAGGTATCTAAAAATTATACCTAGAAAAACTGTGACAGAAAATTAGTCTTACCTCGGGAAGAAATCCACTGTAGTACAAAGCAAACAGTGCTGGAAAAATCTTCTTCCTTGCCAACTCACCTGTAGCTCCGATGACAGCAATGCAGAGTGAAGGCCCACCAATGCCATCACCCAAAAACTGGTAGGCATGTGGTTGTGGCAGAGACGTAGGAGATTCCAAAGAAGCAGGCACTTCACAAAACCACCAAGTAAAGTATCAAACAAACAACATTCTTCAAGTTGTGAACTCACGACTATAATAGTTCCAAACATCATAATCTTACACACCCCAATTTGGAATTCGGAACACATAAACATGATCTTGTAGCAATTTTTTTTCTTAAAATTCAAATATGCTCTGTTATACCATTTTGGGTTGAATTTGGAAGAAATAAGATAATGTAATTAATTGAACTTGCAAAACAGGCATTAACTTTTGAAAAATAGACAAGAAGTAAGTGCTAACCATGGCCCAACTTAATTGCGGTTCCATCGGAAACATGTTCTTCGAGCGATGAAGTTGTTTTAGGATGAGTTGATAAGTGGTCATTTTCTTCATTTTTCATACTCTTAAATTCATTTGATGGTGCAGGTTTTCTCTTGAGCTGACTTATGTTAAGGCTCTTAAGTATCCACAGCTTTAAGCCACAAAATCCTTGACAGAAATTGATAGCTCCTCCATGGAGCACAAGCCGACGACTTGATCTGAGATCAAAGTTGTTGGATGGAGCCTATATACGATCAAGACCAAAATAATACATATAAAAAATGTTTAAAACTAATAGGAAAATATATCATAGATAACGATCATATTTCAAGTCCAAACCCAGTTTAAACAGAAAATAGACATTAGACCCATTATTCAAGTAGATGAAAGCTTTCACAGAATCAACGTCAGTTAAGAAAAAGGGGAAAATTTTCTGATCAATATCAAAAAAAATAAAAATTCTAGAGTTCTTTTTTTTTACTATTTTAAGAAACTCAGTGATAAACTCAACCTACACATAATATCTTGGATATTACCAGACCCATGTTTTCTATTTGATCAAAGAACATGCATACCAAGTTCTTCCATTTCTCCGTGGCATAAAGAAAAACCCCATTTGAGGAAATTTATGAGAAACAGCGAATAATATGTAGATACACTTGAAGACTAATGATCAGAAAACTCACCGGGAAGCTACGAGGAGAGAATCGGTGACCGTTAGGGAGAGAATAAACTGTTCCCGGAACCGAAAAAGTCGTCGACATTATTGGGCCCCGTTTTTCCAGCTCAGGAATCTTGTTTGGGTTTGAAGGTGGTAAGGTTTTGTCATTGGCCGGGGTTTACCGTTTAGAGAGGACGACCGTAAATAGTTGTAGCCTGTTTGTAAAAGTAGATTTAACTATTTTTTAGATATAAATAATATAAAATTTTTATATATTATAATAATAATAATAAAATATTATAATATAAAATTTTTATATATTAAAATAAAAATAATTCTAACCGCCAAAATTTTAACACCTACGCAGCTGTTTTGGTTGCAGCGGATAAATCTAGTGACTGGGTCCAGTAGAGTGATGTGTAATTGTACTGTAAGAAAAGGTTACAGTATAGTAATTTTTGTGTGTAAGAGATATCAGAGCCGTTGATCAGACTGACTCACTCTGTGCAGCAAGTCAATGTCTTTGGATTTCATTTGCTGCGACTTAGGAGCAAAATTTTTTGGTTTGTTGTGTGATCCGACGACGGAAGCGTCGACACTTGGGTGCCTTTCGTTTGAGCATTTTTTTTAGACTCAATAGACTGATATTTAAATTCAAGTATTATTTTTTTTAAAAATGTGAATCCTTTAAGTATCAAGAATCTAAGTGTTTAAAGTTTTAAGCCCTCTTAAACTTGATACTCAGATATTTTTACTACAGTAAAAGCTAAACTTGTCTCTCCTATATTTGAAAAAAAAATAATAACTTCTTCATTTGATATCCAAATGAGATGATTCTTTTTTTATTGTGCTCCTAATAAATAGAGCAATAAATTAAGATCCATATTGTATATTTTTGAAGATCATTAACATTAAAATTTTATTAGATTTGTTAATAAATCAAAAAACTTCTTCACTTTTGCTCCAAACACAAATTTCAATTTTATTTCATACTCAGATTAAAACTTAAATGCACATCCAAATATCAATTTCGATAACAATTTAAATCACTAACTAAAATATCTTAATTCAAATTACATAACTTAAATCAAATCATCAATTCGAATCCATTTACCAAACAGACCCTTAATTTTGAAAATCAATCGCTAACATCTTGATGTTAGCCATGACACACTCTTTATGAGCATCATGGATTCAAAGGTTTAAATTTTGCTCCTGAAATAGAACATTCTTGCGGAATTGCATTAAGATATTTTTGAAGTTTTGTCTAAAAAAACGTGTAAAGATATTTTTAAAAGCTTCCAAAACAATATCAAATAGGCTAGAGTTTTTTATTTTTGTAAAACTTTTTCCACCTATTTTTATTCTTTAGAGAGCATTTAATAGCATCGTTTAAAAAATATCGTTTCAATTGCTATGATTTAAAGCTTTCACATGTTACAAAATCTAACCCCTCAAAGATCCTTCCACGTAGTTACCTTGTCGCTCAACTAACATGTTTTGCATTTATTTTGTATGGGTTGAATAGAAATCCAACAACCATTGAAACAATTTAGAAGTCAGGATCATTATCTTGATGGCAATATATTAAAAAATAATAATTACATAAATAACTATTATTCATCTTTTCATATCTTCCTCTTTCTTAATAGCGGACTTAAAAGTTTAATAAAAAAATTAAAAATAAACAGTTCAAAGTATCATAATAATCTTCTTTCATCTTTTTAAATTTCTTGTCCTCTCATGTCTCTAACGCTATTTATTCTTCTATATTGTTCACCTCTATGATCTAGCCTGAGTTAGTTTGAAATAGAGGTGAACATCAATGGATTGGGTGGGTTCTATGGATTTTGTAACCTATCCAATCAAAATTCAGAATCCTCCCAATGAACACAAACTTTAAAAATAACCCACCCGATTAAATTTTTAGTTGAATTGGTTGGGTTGATTAGATGAAGTATTATAAATTAAAAAAATTCAAACTAATAATTTAGCAAAATAATAAATATACAAAGAAAAACATAAAATTTATCATATTTTGAATGTTTAACATAGGTCAAATACATAAGCCATAGTAACAAATAAAACATAATAAAAACTAAGAAAACATATATCTTTTTAGTAAATAAAAATCAATCACAATCAACATGTTACACAATTGTAAATTTTCAAATCCAAACATCTCCACTCAAACCTTCTTTTTATCTGTAATGCAAGATCCATCACCGAGCATAAAATATAACAACTTTTCAAACAATTAATGTAAAACATATACCTTACAAAACAAGATATAATAAATGCATTGCTTGGTGCTACTTCTTCATATTCCTCCAAAGCTTGCATCTCATCCACACATTGTCTAAGCTCCATAATCTTCTTCTCCTCAAACATCAATTAATTCTTTGAACAAATCAAGTCTCTAACCATCGAAGTCTTTTTTTACTTTTTTACTTTTTATTTTTTAAGGGATTGCGTAGTATAGTGTGCAGTATGTATTAAAAAATAGAAAGTTAAAAAAGTAAAAGTCTCTAACCAAATAAGTCTTTATAAACTATGTTACTATAAATAAAGGTTTTTTTAGTGTAAGATCATATTAAAATTACAATGTATATAGTAAATATTTTATGTAGATTTTACCTCGAGTGGGTTCAGATTTTCTGAGATTATGAAAAACTCAACACAAACTCACCCATAAAAAATCGAATTGAGTGTGTTAATGAAAATTCTTTAAATTCAGATTATATTGGATTTTATTGATAAGTTAAATTAGATTCGTCAAATTGCCCTTTTTTTTCAAATGGTTTGTCGGATTTTTTTTTTATTTGTTCACCGGATTTTTTTTTTTTTTTTTTTTTTTGTTCACCCCTTGTTTGTGAGTTTATTATGGGCTCTTCAGCAAAGTAGGGCGTATTATGGCCTTGTAGTGAAACCCAATCTCCCTTGTCTAAGCCCAACGAGGCCCGAAATTTCCAATCCATTGGCTTCGTCGCCTACTGATTCTGGCGTTCAATGGGCGCACTGGAGCCCGCCCACATCCAATGAATCAAAAAAGTCGGCTGCAAAGTAGAAACTCATAGTCAACCAACCACCACTTTTTTCTACCAAAACAATAATTGAGAATGTGAGGTAAAAACAAAACTAAGCAATTATTTTCAATAATCAAGGCCTGTCGCTGTCTCTTTGTGACCCATCTAAGTTTACAAACAATACACAACTAGAATAAAAGTGATACCAATGGGGATCTAAGTGGAAATGCGTAATGATTTAGCTTTACTCTAATGAAATTAAGTTTCATCTGCAAAAAAATAAAAATAAATAAATCAATCAATAAAAGTGTTACATGAAATATTTTATCCATTTTTAACAACTTCTAATTTAGGGTTATTCATGGCATTCCTTTGGCTTTTGTTTTTGTCGATTTCGGTTCGGTTAGCTAGTGAGGCCAAAAACCGAACCGACTAAATCGAGGAAAACCTAATAGTAGGTTTTTGAGAATTTGTTATGCACATGCAAATGCATATCGTTATAAATGTGTTGACGTTATTGCAATTAAAATTTCTCTAGAAATGGATTGTGTATGGTCTTTTCATCCTCTCAAACATATCAAAATCAAATATACCAATTTTGTAACCAAAAGATTTGCTCCATGAAATCTATGATTTATTAATATAAAATCAAAAAGAAAAGAACAGTGTGACATTGATTTCGAAATCTGTAGCTACCTCACATGTCATACCAAATACCAAGAGGATTATTGACAAACATTAGGAATCTTTTCCCTTCAATTAATTTAATGACGCATAACAGAAAGGAGGCCTATGGGCTCTGAGGTTCATTTATAATATAGTAAGCAATGAATCCATCAAAAAAACATGGTGAGCAATAAACGACCAATCATTGGATAAAACGACGGAGGAGATACACTTTCCACCATGGAAATTCCAATAAAGAATGTCGTTTAACGCCCGATGATGCCCGATGAGTGATGCATGCTGTGATAGTGTAGAAGCCCGTAAATAAAGTTCAGAACTAAACCCAACAACAATAATAAGGGGGGGAAAGGGATAAGTTTAAAATAACGATTTTGTTGGAAGTAAAAAAGAAAAATTGTTCATTCTTTGTAATTAATAGACCAAATATCAATATGGGATAATATCAATTAACACTTTAATAAAGTTAATATTTGGTTAAAATAATTTAGTATTTACGGTTACAAACATAGCCTAATAATAAATTGTAAATTTATATTTGATTTTATTACAAAGTAAAGGGTTCGAATCCCACCTCTACATATATAAAAAAAAATATATCAAGTAGCAATGAATTAAAGGTAATGGGATTAATTGTTTGATGATCCAATGTATATTTATTAAGATTATGAATATTCTTTTTTATCTTTTTCACCCCACTTTCTCTCTCCACCACGTCGTGGAGACCATAGTGCAACAAAGCCCAACAATCATGTCGATAGAAGCACCAGTTAAAAAGTTAGAGACATTTTTCAGGACATTTTAAAAAAGCCAAGGTTATTTTTCAAAAAGAAATGAGGATAATCTTTTTTTTTTTTTGGGTGTAAGGAGTAATTACTTAAATTTAGCAAAATAGTGCAAAGTTCTTGAAGCCAATCAAAACACGTCATATTACTTGTATAAAGGTATTTTCTTCTAAATTTTAATACCTTTTATCATTTAAGTGATAGTTTACAACATTATATTAAATTTATAAAAATTAATTTGCAACATTAAAATTTCACATGCTGGCTTTATCAAATTTGTTGTTGTTGAAGATACACCAACATTATTATCCTCCTAAAAAAAAGAAAGAAAGAAAAAACACAAAAAAGTTTATTCTTTTTGAGCAAAACGTATAGTAGGATAAGTGTTTTGATCCTATCAATAAAGTCTATCATTTTAATCGTTGATTTATGATTAAAAATAGTTATGTATCAAGTGTCTCAAAATTTTTTAAAGAAATTTTAAAAATGATGTTTCAAAAAAACCAAGGTTGAAATTTTTTAAAAAGAAATGAGGATAACTTTTTTTTTTGGATGTTAGGCACAGGTTACTACTCAATTTTATTTTGACAAATTATTACTAAAATTTAACAAAATAATGCATAGTTCTCTAAGACAATCGAAACATGTCATATTACTTGTGTGAAAGCATTTCCTTCTAAATTTTAATATCTTTTAGCATTTTGGTGATAGTCTACAACATTATATTAAATTTATAGAAATAAATTTATCACCATTAAAATTTCATATGATGACGACGGTGCATGATCTCGACGGCCCGAGGCCTAAAGGCGAGATCAAAAGAAAAAAGCCCAATCCAGCCCATTGGTCCAAAAAAGATAGAGGTCGAGATAACCAAAAGATCTCCCCCTAGGAGCGTGGGGTCGAGCTTAAAATGAAGAAGGGCATTGTGTCCCCTGCCCTTTACTATTGTCTATTATTCCAAAAGCAACAGACAAGAGTAAATAAGATCAATAATTGAGGTAGTACATCTGAGTTCAAGGCCCCTAGCACGAAACTCAACACATTTCCATGTGCAAAGATACCAGGCTCAAAAGGAATGGGTTGACATAGGACACAAGGATTATTCTTCCATTAGCAATCTTTTAATCGCTATTATTTTAATAAGGGTAATATGATGTTGTATAAAAGAGGAAATGAGGGAAGGGCAAGGGGTTTCCTTTCTCTCCCTTTGATTTTCAATCTCCTTACTACCATCCCCTTTAGAGAATTTTGTATAACACAATCAATAAAGAAAAATCATGATGGACATATGTCACGTCCCAAAAGAGCTCTTGTTGAGAGGTGGACAGCCCAAGACTTAAGTATTGCTCTTCGGTCCTCTACCTAGCCGATGTGGGACTTTTTGTACGTTACATTCTCCTCCACTCAATCGTGTGATGCCCCCGTCACGGATCGGCTCCCCTGAAGGTCCTACTGGACCGTAGAGAGTCCACACACCATACAGACAGTACCCGCTCTGATACTACTTTTCACGTCCCAAAAGAGCTCTTTTGAGACGTGACACATAGCTCACTAAAAAAAACCATTATAAAATCTTGGTATCTTCTGTAAATTTAGGAACCTTTTGATTAACTTTATCTGTGAAGATCGTGAGTGATTTGTGAAGATCATTGTTGACCATTTTCCATAGTCAACAATGACTTCATCAATTTTGTTGTTGTTGAAGATACACAGACATTAGTATCCTACTTAAAAAAAGAAAAGAAAGAAAGGAAGAAAGAAAAAACACATAATTTTTTTTTTTTTTTGGAGAAAGACTTAACAGCAGAACAATTGTTTTGATCCTATTAGTAAAGCCTATCATTTTAACCATTGATTTATGGCTAAAAATAATCACGAATCGAGCATCACAAATTTTTTAATTTGTACAATTTGGAATCAAAATGTGTCAAAATGTGTGTCCCCTCCGTAAAACCTCCATCTTTTTCGATTGAAAACACAAAAGCAAAATCTAATCTGGTTTACATTTAAACCTAATACTGCTGTTTGAAAATGACCTCCACTACCAAGTTCTTTAAAAATTACTCTTTCAGTCTATCTCTCTCTTATATAATCTGATTGGAATCTTCACCGGTCGTAGTAATCCTTTTGTAGATAAGATTGGTTGTTGAACCATTTTTTTTACTCTTTATTATTCTGAAGATCACAGGTAAGCAAAAAGCTCTTGAGTTTTCTTTGTTATATTATTCGCACAGACCCACATGATTTAATTGCTCAACTCTCTGCTTTTCAAGGTTAGCTTCTTTCTGGGTTTTTTGACATATCTCTTCCTCTGATTCTTTGATCGGTTTGATTCTGATCGAGCTTCAGTTTTCAGGTGCTTTGGCTCAAAACCCAGTTCGAAATTTGGGTTTTTTGCCATACAAGTTACTTCTTTTGAGGCTCTAATTTTCCTTTTTTTTTGTTTTCTGTCTGTGATTTGGGAACATATTATTCTTATGTTTGTATTATCTTCGTTTGTTTTTAGATGTATAGAGTTCTTTTTTTTATCATATAGATGTATAGAGTTCTTGTTGTAATTTCTTTTTAGTTTCCTTTTTTATAATCGGACTAAAAAGTCATAAGATTTTATACTTTTCTGAAAGAAGTATGGTTATGGCTTGTTTTAGCATACCCTATAGTTTGACTTTTGATAGGTTGATTAATTTTGATGTGAAATTATTGATTTATTGTTCAAAGTTCTGTCTTGTGATCTTGTAGCTTTTGCTGATCTAATTGCTTATTCTAAGTGGAGTATAAGGAATATTACTATAAGCATGATTTCCATGCGAGGCTTTTACATAATTTGTTCAAACTTTGAAGCACCAACTCTTTTTAGATAAAGGGTTTCTGGCTTTCTGCATAATCATTGAACAAAATGAGATTTTTATTCTTTTTCAAGGGAAAAAAAATGAAACATGTGGGATATTCCGGTGATGTTATTTATGTAGCTTCTTATAGTTCTTCATGTCTCTTATGAATGGTTAGTGGTTTTTGTATCTTCTAAACTGCCTTTATATTGTTTGATGCAGCTACATAGATATTAGTTTGACTTTTGAAGCTAGAAAGCATTTTTCCAGCTCTATATCAATATCTAGTAAATGGGGTCTGAAGGGCCTCCTGCAGTTACAATTCATGTGACGGGGTTTAAGAAGTTCCATGGAGTTCCAGAGAACCCAACGGAGACGATTGTCCTTAACCTCAAAGATTACATGAAGAAAAAGGGTTCTCCCAAAGGTTTAACTCTTGGCAGTTGCAGCATTCTTGAGACTGCAGGACAAGGAGCACTTGATGCCCTAAACAACACCTTGAAATCGTCCATAAGTACCAAGGGCTCTGAATCTTCAAATTCCGGGAGAGTTATTTGGGTCAGTTTTTCCCTTGCTTAGATCTCATTTTGCAAATGTTACAATTTTACTCTTTCCTGAGTGCCCCTATTTTCCTTTGTCTTTCGAATTGTTTGAATGGAAAAGATTAACTAATAACTAGCAGATAGCACTATTGGGATCAATACCTTTGTTTAGAAATCGCAATGGCTATCAGCAAAGTAAATGGTTGATATACTTGAGAAACCTTCTCTTGTTGTAGCAATTGTAGTTGCAAATGATGAATACTTGTTTAATAAGCTGTAGTTAGTTTTAACTAAGCTCACAATTTGTTGTACTATATAAAGAACACCCTCTCTATTGTGTTAGAAGTTGAGGAAGATGGAATTTGCAGATTGGAAAAAAGTATTTGCTATTGTTCAAATCATGGTAGTGCACCAATGATTACAGATTATTAGATTTTTAACTGGATTTTGTTTTGGACTCTCATTCTGTTATCAGAATCGTTTCCGAGGAATGCCACCTCGATGACCGTTAGTTAGTATCATTGTACTCCATTGTATTGTGTGTGCGCTTGTCGTATTTGATATACACTCTAAATTCTGGTTAATTATATTTTGTTCAGCTACACTTTGGAGTTAATAGTGGTGCAACAAGGTTTGCTCTTGAGCATCAAGCCGTCAATGAAGCTACTTTCCGTTGCCCCGATGAGTTGGGATGGAAACCTCAGGTCTGTCATGGACCCTAAGGTTTTACTTTTGTTTTGCTTCTACTGCATGCAACTTTGAGTTTACTTGATCCATACGCTTCTCATTAATGTTTAACTTTTCTGCAGAAAGTTCCAATAATTCCTGCAGATGGTGGAATTACGCACAAAAGAGAGGTAGAATGAGCGGTCATAATTCTTTGTTTGCTTCATTATCTAAATTTACAATTTTCATTAGACCCTGTACAAATGTTAGAACTTTTTTTTTTGGCTCCCTGGAATGCATACGAGTATGAAGACAGAAGTTTTTTTTTTCTCCTCATGTTTTATTAATTAGAATGTTGAACTTTGTTCATATTTAACATGTAGCAAGTGTTTATAGTAAGTTCAACTTCGATATTATGTTGACTCTGTCATCATTGTATAACAGTGAATACTTGGAAAATGTAAACCTGCTGCCATTTTTTCTACCGGCCATATTATACTCAATTTTAATGCATCTGTTTTATAGAAATATTTGGCATCTAAGAGGATATTCCATAGTTGATATGGTGCAAATTACTTCAAAACTCAAATGATATGACTTCTTGTTTGGTGGGATTTTGGGTCGTAGTGATCTTGGATCTAAAGAGGATCTCCTGTTTTCCACTTGTACAGACTACTCTTCCTGTTGAGGAGATAACCAAGGCTTTGGCAGCTAAGGGTTATGAGGTGATGACATCGGATGATGCCGGACGTTTCGTCTGCAACTACGTTTACTACCACTCTCTCCGCTTTTCTCAGGAGAACGACACTAAATCGCTCTTTGTGCACGTTCCTCTCTTCTCAACTATAGGCGAGGAGACTCAAATGCAATTTGCTGCTTCCTTGTTAGAGGTACTCGCTACGTTATATTAGCATATGCAACCACACCCCTTATTGCCATGTTTGTAAAGGCGGAGGAAAGCTTAGTAATTGAAATGCGTGCATAATAACGCGATTAAGTGTTTTCCAAGGGAAAATGTATCAAAAGGTAACTCGCCAAGTTTGCTTTACCGAGTTTGATCGGATCTGGTTTTGTCTTTGTTTGATTTCTTCCTCCATTCACAGAAGTTCACACTTATTAAGTTGTTCCTCTGCACTCTCCTTTTAGAGGGAAATTTATTAGTTACTTGAACTGCCCTTATTACTGCATGAAGGGGCATAATGAGCAAAATTGCATTTTTATTTTGCCTATTCGAACGTATGAAAATAAAACTTCTACAAAATACAAATCAAAATTACACTTACACACCTTTGACCAAGATTAATTATTCCCACTTTATTAATTTCCAATTAGAAAGAAGGGCTTGTTACACTGACAGCCGGTGTTTCGCCAAAATAGTAGAGACACAACTCTCATCCAAAACTAATTTTGTCAACGGGGTGTCTCTTATTTTGACGTAACATGGGGTGTATCGTAATTTGATTTAGAAAAGACTCCGTCAGTGTAATTTTGGCATATAAATATTCATATCACTGGTACAAATGCTTGAATGATACTGATTCAATTTTTCTTGACAACTTGTGGGGTCTATTACCAATGGTTGACAAAGTTATGTAGTTATACAATGCTAATAACTTTTGTGCCAAGTACGAATCTAGTCACTAATGAACAAAGCAATAAGGATTTATGGCGCTTTCCTCGTGGATAGAAGAGACTGTGTGAACATCTATATTGGACTGTCTTCGGTTTATAAGTTAAAAACCTGATTAAAAAGTATTTTTGTAGCACAAGTAAACCAATGGTGGGAAGGAATGGAGTATAATTTGTGGCTACAGCCAATGATGCAATGCCTGTTATCTTTTGCCCCTTTAAATGCTATAGTAAGGTATAAGAAAAATATCCCATGGATAAGGCATGTTTATGGGCCAATTGATCTCGATCATGTTTCATTAAATCGTATTACTTTTCTTGATTTAATGTGATCTGATAGTTCATAACTGTATCTTTTCTTGAGTAGTAGTACCGATAAGTCTCAGTTCCTAAGATGACATGTTACATAAATGGGAAGGGAAAAGGGAGGAATGTATCTCCTTTTGATGTATTTGTATGTCTAAAAGATCCAAAATGGTTATTTAGTGGACATTAACAACGTACAAAATTGAGAAAAGGGAATGTAAATCCAAACTTTTTTTTGTGTTGTGGATTTCTGATTAATTGTAATGAATGAGAAAAGGAAATGTACATTCAAAGTTCCAAACTCCCCTTTTGGTGTGGATTTATAATAGATTGTAATGAAGTTATACCCCTTTTGTTAAACCTATGATTACTAAACTATAATTATAAGCTTTTTATTCTTAAACGTGCAATGAGCTAATAAGTAGAAAGGGAATTGGATTGTTCATCCTAATAGATATATAAACCTTAGAAATAAATTTAATTATCTGTCTTTTTTTTTTAAAAAAAAAAGAGATATTAGATGAGATGGTCGGTTTTTGCCATCTTTTATATATATATATGGGAATTTTATTGTTGGAAAAATGATTAATGGTTGATCAACCAGATTTAATCAATTAGTAATTAACCACCAAGTTAAACAGTGATCAATTGATAAATCATTGATTGAAAATAATTAAACACTTATTTGTGAGTGAATAGTCAATTACTGATCATTTTTTAACCAATGATCTTTTTCCTAATTTAACAATAACTTGAGACATTACCCCTTATTAACACGACACTTAAAAAAAAAATTCAATGTCCTACACACTCCTTTTATTTCTTACTTTTCTTTGCAAACCAATTGCCCTTTTCATTACATTCTGTTTCTGGTTTGATAAACATGCACTCAGTCAAAGCTCTACTCACATGATAGTTGAAAGTTGCAGCCATCATTTATGATCTCACGGTAAAACGGCCCATCTTAACCAAAGTTTTCAAGGAGTAAAGATAGTGGCCGGCAGGTGAGTAGACCAAGTAATTATTACCCATTTTTACTTCCAACCATCACACATTTCTTTTTCTCCCCTTTTTTTCTTTTTTTGTTTTTCCTTTTAAGGAGCAAGAAAATAAGGTAGCTTGTGACACTTGGAAGTTGAAAGTCGCAAGTTGATGGTGCAATTCAAAATAGGATTATCTCACCCCTATGGTATGGTCTTGAGTAACACTTCAGCTGGCAAAAGTACCCTGATCAGTGTTTGGTTTCCGAGGAAATGCGAGAAACTGAAAAAAAAAAAAAAAAAAAAAAAAAAAAGCTTAGCTTGTATGTAGCGCACCATCAGCCGCTCACCAGTCACCACCATGCAGTAGTATGTATTGTGGAAGTGCAATTATCACATGATCATCACCACTGATCTTTTTATTTGTCACCAAATTCATATAGCTAACACTCAGAACAAAAAATCATTTTACATAACTGAAAAAAAAAATTACATAGAAACTTCTAAATTAGTTGCAATACCAATGGGAATCACGGTTTGCTTTGTGCTTTGGCATGTTATGTATCAGGACTAGAGTTGGTCTCTTTTCATGAACTACGCAAAGTACTTGCACGCAAACAACTTCGACAAAACAGTATGAAAATCATATCAGCTTGTGCAAGAAGAAGAGAAGAGCAACATGTTAGTGGATGACAATATACAGAAGCTATAAGCTTTTTTTTTTTTTTTTTTTTCCACAAATATATGTCAAGAAGATCAAAGAAAGGATTCATATTAATAGCACATTACAAACTGTTCTCAAATGAAAAAGCACCATATTATCCCCAGTCCACAAAGGCTGGAGGTGGCTTTAGCAAGGGAGGTAGATTTCCCCATGACACTCCCATTCTGTCTCCTATTATATTATTGCCCGCCAAAGCACAATCAAAGGAAACAATAAATCATAACCTTTACAAGGAACAGCAAAGTCATATATCATCGGCGATGGTCATCACCACATGTTTTCGATCAATCATAAATTTCAAATGTTAGATGTGATATCCGCAGATGGCGTCACGGGGACCACAAAATTTTACATGATAATCTGTGACTCGTTAAAAATCAAACGTTGATCTTGGATTGTTTCTATGACTTGAGGCAGGGAGCTAGGCATTTCAAAAGACATAGCCTCAAATGTGATTTCCACACCTTATAACAATAAGGTCAATAACAGCCTATCTACCAAGTGCCGACCAAAAGACCAGTTTGGTTCATAGGTTTGAATGGAAAAGCAAATAAGTTTATATTTATTTCCATGAAAGAAAACACAGTAGCAAAAAAGGTTTCAACTAAATTTTTTGTTGGCTCAACCTGCCAAACAAACAAAGGCTTAGTCATGTGTAATTTGTGTTTCATTAGGGGTACAATGAACTTTTCACACATGCATTTCGATTCCCCTAGTTAGACTTACATTATGGGGCGCAGGCTTTGTGTACAAGACTAGAGACATACAATGATTGCAAAAGGTGAAAGGTGTGTGAATTTCTCATAATCTTCCTCCTAACGGTAGAAACCTTCAGTGGCCAATAGCCTTTCTTTTATTTTATTGCTTTCATTGGTGAAAAAATTAGAACGCTTAATTTGCAAAAACTTGCTTACCTAGCGCAGAGTTGCTTCAAACTATGGACGCAAATTTCGGCGAAATCTAAGGAATTTCAAAAATTTCGAAATGCCGAAATATATTTCTATTGTAATATCAATTTCGACAAAATATTAGAGAAATATCAGAAATATTAGTTGAAATATCAATATCTGAAAACCTATAGTATATTTTGTACAAAATTTCGATACATATCATATAAATTTCGATCAAATTTCGGTAATGTCGGAAATTATAAAATTTAATGATTTTCCCCTTTAAACAATCTATAAGTATTTTATACTTTCAATGAATGAATATTTCTATAAGTTTACAATAAATAAATTTGAGATTCAATTATATCAGTTCTTTTAATAAAGCTCCTCCTGATTATCATATGTACAATCAAGACTTTGAAAGGTATAATAATTATGAAATTTTTAATTATCCTCATCTAAGCATACTGGCACCATCTCAGTCAAACAATTAGGAGAATTATAGTTTCCCATTTATAGAAATACAATGACAAAAAGTCAAAAAGTCTATATCTGGCATATTCATGGCTATATTCAACACTATACAAATAATATGTTATGGCACCAATATTGTTCAAGTTAAGATAAAATCTCACCCATATTTAAGCCTCATAGAACTTTTTTGTATTGACAAATCTATGTTTATTATGTAAATTATTTTTATTTATGTTTCTTTTAATGTTAATTGTATCCTAAAGTATTAGTGATATTTAATATAAAATTTTTGTAATTTTTGTAATTTTTTATTAAAATTTTCACCAATATCGATATTTTTTTTTAAATTTATGTAAAATTAAAGTAGCAATATTTCCACCATACCCCGGTACCCATGTCTGATTACTCGCCATCATACCTGTCAGACCAATCGGCTCAAACTATATGTATACACCACAACACTTGCTTCGCTACCCCAATTTCGGAATTGAACATGAAATGCCATTTTTAGTTAGCCAAGCAAACCAATGGACAGTATTTCCAATTAGTTTTTACCTGACATCCCTTGGTAATTCAAATTCTGCAAGTTGTTCTTAGGATGAAAATATTTACAAGAATCCCCATATTGGCAAACTCCCTGCAAAGACAGAAATAAACCAGCAGCAATAAACCCACTACTCTCAAAGCCCAACAAAAGTAACAAACTTTCTTCGTGATAACAAAAGAAAATGCAAATTCTGTCTCAAACCAATTATACAGGAGGCACTAAAAACTTGATTAAAGAGAGAAGAAAGGAAGCAGATTTACAGTTAAAGAAGCGATTGCAAACACCTTTTCCGAAGTTTCAGTAAGAGCCTGATTGGGATCTGCAAAAGAGGGAATAGGGTTGTTTGGTTGCCAAGAAAAAAACAAAGAAAAAGCAAAGAAAAGCAGAATATAAAAGGAATATAGAAAAACTAGAGAGATATAAATGAAAAGTATATATACCTTTGAAGGAGTCATACCAGAGAGCTTCGGCTCCGAGGTGTTGAAGACCTTGAACATGGCGTTTTCTAGCGAAAGGGAAGTCTTGGAATTGCTTTTTGCAGTAGTCGCAATAATACTTTCCAGTGGCATTATTTCCCCTTCCCCTTACTTCCACTCCTTGAGGGACTTCAATTTATAGGTTTTGGCTCATAAATTTCTATTTTTCCACAATTTTTTTTCAAGGGGCATTGATTGTGAGTTCAGAAAATTGTTTATTTCGACCTTTTCTAAAAAAAGAAAATGAATAAATCAGAAAGTTTTTTTTTTTATTATTTTCCTTAGTGGGTATTTGGAAGTGTGGTGGGAACCAGTGCTGGGAACTACTTTTACTATAGCATGTGAGAGTTTTACACTGTAGTAATTTTTTTATTGTTACTGTAATATGTGAGAACTTTTTACTGTTTATAACTGAGTTTGTAGTCGGAACTGAGTGATTCCCACCACTGCCAAACAGCCCACAAATCGATGAATTCATTTTATGAAAAATAATGTTCGTGTACGGTCCAACTTTTTAATACCAACTAACATGTTAGTTAAGTTGTAATTTTTTTATTTATACGTATTTAAATAGTTACCATGGTAATTAATATGCAAAAGTTGACAAGATAACACTTGTCAAGAAATTGATGTTAAAATTAAGATCCAATAGTTCCTTAAAACTTTCTTTTCTCTTGAATTGGCCCCTCACTAAAACGTCTCAAACGAAAAGGTTCATGTTAGGGTAATTATTAGTCACCCAAAATCTCATAATGACCTTACTTAACTATTTGTTAATCAATGACCCTTTATTTTGCCACACCGCATATATTCTAAATCACATTTTTTCCTTCTTTTTTCTTTTTTTTTTTAAGGGCAATAGGCTTAAATTTTGAATCTTGTACTGAATACCATTTTTTAGTTTCTGAAATCAGTTGGCTGATGATTTTCAATAAACTTCCGCTTTTATTAGAGTCTGTTATCAGAAAGGTTGTGTGGTTGTTGATTAGTTGCAAGGAAACCCGAGATTAGAAGAGCTAAAGAGGAAGCTTGGATTGTAGAGCTGGTTTTTCCACTCTTATTATTTTATTGTTGTTGAGGTACAACTTAGTCGGCCCAAATTGTCTACAGGTCTAGACAGTCTATAGTGGTAAAACGCGTCGAATAAATCAAAGTGAGTCAATCGATGTGAGAAATGCGAATCAAATTCGTTTCGTTCGATTGGCTCTATCTTGCTTGTATCCATATGACATTGGTTGTTGAAGGTAAATCAGGCTCTTCTCTAAGTGTCCGACCGTATCAATCGTCACGAGTTGACAGTTATCAGCACGAAATGGTGGTTACTTACATGTCTGATCATGAATCGAAACGTAGGAAAAGCACGATTCTTGCAACATATTACAAGTCGCAACGTGTCCCACTATTGCGGTTACCCATAACGCATCACTTTACTCCGTCAGACGGTTGAAGGTGACGGCTCATCCCCATTATATAAAAGGATAGCTTCTTTATTGTGAGGGATATAGAAAGCATACAAAAAATCTGCCGAATTGAATTCTCATCTTTTCGTTATGCTCTCTTGTAATCTGTACCCAGAAATCGTATTATAATGAAGTATAGTAAACGTGGCTCTTTTAACAAAGTGAACCACTCTAAATTCCTCATGTGGTATTTTTATTGTTACAGTATTATTTCATTCTTTCCTTTGCAGTTTGATCTTGCACCTTCATTTAAGAACTAATAGGTACAATTAACGGTGATTTGAGAGTCTAAGTTTATTAAATAAAACAGAAACAATCTAAATTAACATCCCCATATTTGATTGTAGATAAACCGTACACATACATACACACACACATATATATATATATATTAACCAAGTGCAATGAAAAGGAAACAACATAGTGGCGAAATCTCAAGGGTTTTTGCTTATCTGGCTGACTCTGTTAGCTTACGGATTTTAGCTTGAAACGCATGGGAAAACTGCACAAATTCAGCCCCAACCTGAATCCCATTTCTTTCCTTCCTTGGCTAAGCCAATGAATCTCTAATGAAAATATTCATCAACAGCAAATCTAGCGGTAACCGTTTAACAATCACACTTATATATGTGTTTATATATATATATATATATATATATAGAGAGAGAGAGAGAGAGAGAGAGAGAGAGCTCAAACATTACCACAATAAGACTCTTTGGCACATCTGATACATAATCACACCTGTTGAGGTCCAATCTGCAAACTTTATTACTATAATAGTACGAAAAGAAACTAAATAAAGGATAGCTAGACTACAAAGCAGAAGTAGAAGCCATGAGCATTTTTTTAACCTTGCATCACTTGAAACGGCCAAACTCACCAGAACTACATTGGAATAAAATAGCATTACAGAGAACATTACAACAACAAATTCCGACAGCTGTTCCCTAGAAAAAACCAACACAGACAAACGTTTACATAAGATTCTCATGTTCATCTTCTATCTGTCACAGAACTCTGGAGATACAGCAACAACAGGGTAAACATAATACCCATTGAGGTTTGGGCAAAGAGATCAAGTAGAATACATGCTAACTCTGCTTTTATAGAACAAAGTGATACATTACGGTACATTAAATAGACAGGGAACAACGAATAGTCGACAACGACAAGGCACAGCATGGCATCCATTTGGTACAACACTCAGCTCAGCAGGTTCTGTTACATCCACATTGATCACAAGCCAAGAAAGGAACACTGCTTTCTTGCGTGCTCCGGGATCAACTTCACCAAGATCTCCACTGAAACTCCCTTCAATTCTGATTGAAAGTAGCCACAACATCAAAGGGTTCAGTCAGGGGCTTTGGAATGAAATGGAAGTGTAAACACGAATTCTGAGGTAACTGTCTGGAAAATGTACTAAGACATACCATGAGCTTTGAAGTTAAATAATGGCGGAAGGAAGCGTCCGTTTGGAAGGCGTGTGTTTGGGTCACGGAGCTCATCAAAGAAAGGATGGGTCAAAGCGTCAAGCTGCATAATATTCAAAAAATAATTAAAACGGGCACACATAAGTAAAACGTTAAAGAGTGGACATTAATTAGTACAAGATTGCAAGGACAAATCAACCACACATTATGAATGTTACATAATAGTAATGAAAAATGTACTATTCAAACATCTTTGGAAAGTAAATACTCACAGCAGTGCACCGTAGGTTAGGGGAGTACTGTAGTAGTCTTGAAACCAGATCAACTGCTTCTGGAGGCATACGCTTGTGGAATATCTAAGAGGGGCAAACAACAGACATAAATATCTAGAATCCACGCATAAACGTGACACGGTTTATATTATAAAAGTACCTTGTGCCATGGATGAGCTTTAATCTGTGGGAATTTGAACTCCGTGTAGTTGGGGTTCATGCATTTGATCTCCTCCCTTGTGGGAGTGCCCAAGACCTACACAAAAGAGAAGAACACGAGTTTCATTCAACGAAGTACAATTTAAACAAACCTCCATTTGTTACTAAAGACTAAGATAAGAATATGCCAGATATGGTATTACCAAAAAATAGTTATAGGCAACAGCATCTCGTTGACTTAATGTCAACTATGTCTAAAAAACAGTATAAATTCATACAAAAACAATTTCCAAAGCATCACGGATTCACACAATAAGTGAAATAATCTTTACTATTTATGGATAAGCGACAAGGTCCTAAAGGTCCTACTTTTAAAGATTGTAATCTGCTGTCAGTGAAGAAAATAGATATTTAGCAGGCCATCAATCAGATTCTAGAAAAAGACAACACCATTACTGACCAATAAATTAACAACAATATATGATGGATATTTACTGAAAAGTAAATTACCTTGATGATTTCAACAAGCTGGTCAACCCCACTGTCTCCAGGAAAAAGAGGCTGGCAAAACAGGGAAGGAGAATTCCTGCATTAGCTTCATACTAACAGTTCATAGTTATTCAAAATCTGAAATTCAGTAAACTACCTACCTGACCAAGAAGTAGCTCCGCAAGCACACAACCAGCAGACCAGATATCAATTGCAGAAGTATACTCAGTTGCTCCAAATATAAGCTCAGGAGCTCTATAATATCTAGAACAGATATAGGATATATTTGGTTCTCCTTTAACCTATAAGACATTAGGACCTCAGGTGAAGTCAGATAACTGTAGTTTCAATAGAAAGATAGTAACTTCCAACGGTACTAACAATTAAAAATTAAAAGATAGAAATGATAACAAAGCTTACCAAAACTTTTGCACTTCCAAAGTCGCACAGTTTAACTTGGTGGGTATGCGGATTTACCTTAAGTAAAACAAAAGATCTCACTGAATTTTTCTTCCAGCCACAAGTACTAGCAGAGATGCGGTTAATTTGAAACCTGCACCTTTATAGCTAAAGGGATAAAAACTTGGAAACAGATGTAAAAAGGATAGTAACATACCAACAGATTTTGGGGTTTAATGTCTCGGTGACAGACTCCAATGCAACGATGAATATAAGACAATGCTCTAAATATCTGCCAAATCAGGTGCATATGATCCAATGCCAACAAAAAGGGGAAGATACGATTTTCAACGAAAACAATATGACATCATTCTTAGAAACAGAACTTATAAATATAAAGGAAATACCCTATAATTCTTTAACAGCAAACATACCTGGTATGTGTAAAGTTTAACATATATCAGAGGCATCCTTTGATTCAACTTGTTGTAGTGTTTAATCACGCGATGAACAGTTTCAGGCACATACTCAAGCACCAAATTAAGATAAAGTTCCTCCTTCTCCGTAGTTGAAAAGAAGCAATGCTTCAAAGAGACAACATTTGGGTGGTCAAGAAGCCGCATAGTCTGCAGCTCACGGTTCTTGTATCTCTTGTCTTGAAGAACCTTCTTTATAGCCACAGTTTCACCGGTCTCTAAGCACTTTGCCTACACAAACAAAACGAGACTCTAATTATAAAAAATGACTAGCTTTTTCAGAAGATAACAGAATATTTATCTGCAGTTTCTTCTAACCCAAATGATAGAAAACCTTACTTGGAATACGACTCCAAATGATCCATGCCCAACAACCCGCTCAGCCATGTAACTTATTGTCTAAAATCATAAAGATAAATAATCCAATTAGAGAAAAATGTCAAATATAGAAATTTGAAAATGAAAGTTGGAAAAAGGTTTAAAATCAAAATGCACAATAAAATACGAAACAAGGAAGCGCCAAAGCCATACCTGCTTTGGCTGGCCATTTCTACCACCAATAGTCGTCACAATTATATGCCCTGTTTCTGTCCCATTACCATCAACGACAGTGGCTTCCATTTCCTACATCACAGGGGAAGTTAGTAAGCATCTGGGGCAAACATTTGATAACCAAAACATAAGGAAGAGAATAAAAAACCATAGAAGGAACAAAACTACTTGACATAAAACCAATATAATGCATACTTTGTCATCCCTAATTTTCATGTCATTCATCTCCTCAGGCAGCTTGTCAACACCTACAGCATGACCACTGGGATCTCTTGCACCAGAAGGTGCCACCCCCACTGAAGCCATTCCTAAAAAAAAAGAAAAAGAAAAAAACTCTCTTCTCTTCTTGTCTTCTTATATTTTCGCCTTCATAAGCTAACCATTAACCTGCTCAGAATCAAATGGCACTTGTTAATTCATCTGCATAATAGCAACTTTCATGATATACATAGAATCTAGTTTTCCATTTTACACAATGCAAGAAAAAGCACAATTAGAGCTCCATGAGACGCAAACAAATAAAAAATGACAGACCAAAAAGGACGGGAAGCCAAAAAAAGGGCAACCGATCAAGCTATCGAAAGATTAAGAAAATTCCTCAGTTCCAGAGTCATTCACACCACATTTGTGCATCCCCAAGTCCCAACCCAACAAAAGCAGAATTCTAGTCCTCATCACATATATATATATATATATATATATGACGAAACAACAACAAATTGATGTCTTAATCAAGGCAAACCATGAATATATAACAATGAATAGATGTAAGTCCCAGAAAGGAACACAAACACAAACACATAAAAATTCAGGTCAAAGTTTACGTATAACAACCTAGTTTCACCTGGAACGGGGAAAAAAGTTGAAACAAACCCCATTATAAAACACCAGATAACTTCTTGTTTGAGAGATACAGATTCTGAATCAAAAAAGCAAGTTTCTCTCTCTCTCGCTCTCTCTCCTTTTTTTTTTTTTTTTTTTAACAGAAATTAAGGCAAATTCTCAATTCCGCTACTAAAGGAGGAAATCATTAATCATGAACAAAAAAATAAAAAAAATAAAAATTGCAGTTCCTCAAAAAAAAAATGCAGGGAAAAAAAACAAATAAAGGAAACTTTCTGAGCTTCTAAAAATACCCACTACCAAAAAAAACAAAAATACAGTTGTCACAAAAGAAATAAAAAAGAAATACAGAGATCCAACATTTTTTTAGATAAGCTAAGAATCCAACTAAAAAACCCAATTCACAAAAAGCTAACAAAACAAACCATAGCTGAAAATATAAAAGGAAAAGAAATATTCAACGCCCAGGAAGTCAAAGCAAGCCGATCCAAATAACCACAAGCAAAATAGCGAAATAAAATAAAAAATCATCAAATTTTTTCAGAGATAAAAAACAAAATTCCTAACAGAAGAAATGAAAATAAATGATATTCGACGAAGTTGAAAATTACCGAATAAAAGTGTGAGATAGGGAAGATCAAAGAGGGATTATGAGCGAAGAAAGGGTAGAGAGAGAATCAGAAGCTTAGATCCGTGATTTGGCGATGGGGTTTTCGTTTGAGATTAGAGAGGGGATTCCTTTCCTTTACTTTCGTTTCCTTTCTTTTCCTTTCTTTTACTTTCCTTTCCTTTCTGCTAATGGATTGTAAGAGAGAGAAAGTGAGGGGAGAGAGAAAGTGAGAAAGAGTGTGTGTGTGTGCTTGTTGAGTTTATTTTGGCAGTTTCGTGTGTGTGCTTGTGTTTTGATGCGCTGGTGACAGTCAAAGAAAACCCCTAAATTCTTATTTTTTATTAAAAAAAATAAAATAGATAACTAATGTTGATATTTATTAATAAGTATTTGAATTATCTTAGCCCAAAACAAATAAGTATTCGAATTAATTAAAAAATATGTGAGATTTTTTTCCTCCAATAATAAAAGAGGACTTTTGTGGTGGGAATTGTTCTTGATGGACAGAATTATTCTTTTAATTAGTAAGCTTGCGTTTGAGAAGTTGTTTCGAATAAAAAAAAAATGTAAAAGTTTTAATATAAACAAAAAATTGTTACAGTATAAAGTTTTTATATGTTGTGCTGTTTTAAATCAATTAGTCTAAACTAAATTGACAAACACTATAAGAATTCACAATAAAAGTTTCAAAATATGATGCCAAATTAAGAGGCAAAAAATTAATCTAACAATTAAAAAAATAATTAATATGAAATTAATATCTCAGCCCACTCAAAAAAGACATTTTTTTTATTATAAGATAAGAATTCTCCGAGAAAAAAAGTTCTCAAAATTAAAAAGTATGAAATTAATTGCCTCAAAAAAAGTATGAATTAATATCTGAGGAAAAAAACATTCCCAAAAAAAATTTCAAAATCCATTAAGAAAAGATAATTTACGTGTAAAATAAAAAAGATAACCAATGTTGATATTTATTAATAAGTATTTGAATTATCTTAGCCAAAAAAAATAAGTATTCGAATTAATTAAAAAATATGTGAGATTTTTTTCCTCCAATAATAAAAGAGGACTTTTGTGGTGGGAATTTTTCTTGATGGACAGAATTATTCTTTTAATTAGTAAGCTTGCGTTTGAGAAGTTGTTTCGAACAAAAAAAATGCAGAAGTTTTAATATAAACAAAAAATTGTTACAGTATAAAGTTTTTATATATTATGCTGTTTTAAATCAATTAGTCTAAACTAAATTGACAAACACTATAAGAATTCAAAATAAAAGTTTCAAAATATGATGCCAAATTAAGAGGCAAAAAATTAATCTAACAATTAAAAAAATAATTAATATGAAATTAATATCTCAGCCCACTCAAAAAAGACATTTTTTTATTATAAGATAAGAATTCTCCGAGAAAAAAAGTTCTCAAAATTAAAAAGTACGAAATTAATCGCCTCAAAAAAAGCATGAAAATATGAAGCTGTGCCGTTTTTTTTTTTTTTCTTCTGACCGTTCAAACCTCAAACTTGCTTTACTATTATTCGTTTTTTTGGAGTAATAAAAGGATTTATTTTAATACATTTGTGATGGAAGTTGATTTTGACACCCCGCGATTAAGCACCGCCACGTTGAAAATGAAAAATGGATGGCATTTTTATTTACCCTTTTTTTTTATGCTTATGAGCTTATGTAAATCCTACTAAAAAAATATTCAGAAGTCTTACATGGTGTTATTTGCATGAAATGGGCTGCTGTTTTCAATGATTTGCATGCATCATGCTAAACTCCATGTCTATATGTTCTTGCTTGTGTATATATCATCGTGTTCATTTTCTTTAGAAAGTTTCATTTTGTTTCTTAAAAATGATTAAAAATAATTTGATAGTTGGAAAATATTAGATGATAATAATAATAATCTAAAGGCCTTGTTTGACGAACATTTTTTTATTTTCGGAAATAAAACGAAGTATTAACTTTTTCTTAAAAAAATATTTTGATAAAAATATTGACCTTTCATGATCAACAACAATAGAAAAACATTGCATTTTATACAAAATTAAAAACATTGCATTTTAAAATCTTGTGTTTTACTAAATTGATGAATTGATGACACAATATTACCCCATACTTCAGAGAGATACTCTATGAACGGGTCTGTATTTTTTTTTTCAGCAAAAAACAATGCTTTTTAGATAAAAACATGTAAAAGAAAAAAATTAAAAAAAAACCCCGCATTAGTCTAAATAAAAGGACGTAACTTTTTTTTTGTTATTTCTAAACTGCATGAAGGACTTTAAAGGGAGAAAAAAAAAGTAAGTCTCACTTGGCTAACATTTTTTAAAGTTTAGGATATTAATTTACTATTATCTAAAATAATGATATATCAATAATCAACTTGAAAAAACACAGCCCACTAAAATATAATTTTCCAAAATCAAAAGCCAAACAAAACTAGAAACAAAAGAAAGGTAGAAAACAAAGGCTGAAGTTGGTTATAACTCTTCTACTCTAATCATAAATTAAGTAGGTGTTTAAAAAAGTGATAGAAACTATTTTTATTGTAGCATATAAGAGTTTATACTGTAGTATTTTTTTTATTGTTACTAAAACATGTTAAAACTTTTTACTATTTATAATTAAATTTATGGTAAAAATTAAGTGACAAGAACCATCATCAAACACCTTATTTGTGTTATTTTTAACTCCATTTAAAAGGGTAACATCCTGCCCTTTCTTGTGTCAAACAAAAAAAACTGAAAGACAAGGTTATTGTTGACTTTTCAAAGACGTGGAAAGGAGCACTCAATCATTATTCTGACAAGAGTAAACCCGCAAGTTTGGAATCGCCCTTTGTTGGCGGTTTAATCACCAAATACGCCATGCAGTGAACTTACGATTCTACCCCTACAATGCAAGCCATGAGGCATGTGTGACTGCTGGTCCCAACTCCTGCCAAAGTCAACGGGGTTGTTAAGTAACATCGGGCAGATGCCTGAAACCAATCCAAATGGAGAATAAGTACACCCAACTCGTACCAGTCCATGTGTCTTTTAGCTTGCAGACCAAAAAAAAAAAAAAAAAACAAAAGAGTTCAAAATTTTGAAAGAAAATTCCGAATAAGCCACAAGCTCATGATAACAATTCATCTTATTTTACCACCTTATAATGTAAACTAGGATTAATTATAAAAATTTTCATTTTAATTATAGCCTTTGTAATATTATATGCTTTCAAACTTTAAAATGTAATATATATTCTCCACAAACTTTAAAATATGAACGAAAAATCTCCTTTTGTTAGAACTTTTAATAAAACTTGATACATAATTAAGATTTAGTAAAAAAATATAAAAGTGTTTTAGTAATTTTATCATTTTTGAAGCTAATTTAAATTTAAAAATTGTTATAATTTAAAAATTTTAATCATAAAAATGCAAACTAAAAAAACCTTAAAGAAACGTTTAAAGCAAATAATCTTTTCTTTTACTTTTATATGACTACATCGGATTAAATTAACGGTCTAATGGTTCAACTGTTTAACAATCTCAATGCTTATGATTTATGCTTAAAATCATAATTCGAAGAGTTTTCTTGTTAATATTTTATAGAATGGGGAGAACCAATGTTACGTTTTAAAGTTCAGAAGAGAACAAATGTTATGTTTCAAAATTCGAGGGGCATAATGTTAAAAGAGTTATTGTCAAGGGGGAATTTTTGTAAGTAATTCTATAAAGTAACCAATGAAATATAAAGATTATTAAAGAATTTCAATCAAGAATATTAGGAAAAAAAAATAGGGTGTTTGGGGTTGCAATGTGACACCCAAGAATTTCTAACACATTACATATGAAATAGTTAAGGATATATTAAGTAATTTAAGTATAAATTTTATGGGCTAAAGTTTATGCTCAAAAATTTATAAAATGTTTTAAGAATATAAAGAGTGTCACAAGGATTATTATTTTAATTTGATTTTCATAATAAATCCCATAAAAGGGAAAATGAGATTTTTAAGATTAAAAATCATACTATAGTCTTAAACCAAGAAGAAATGATAAAAAATAAAAATAAAAAAGTTAGATAGCTTAATTATTGCACTATGTGTTGTAACAAATTTTAAGATAGAAATACAATATAAGAAATGCATAGTATGAAAATTATACTACATAAAGTAATATAACATAGATGTTAGGGGGTGAGCTCGGCTTCATCGTCGAGGAGCCTTACTCCAGGTGGTCGACAAACTTGTTCGATATGACCTATTAGGAGCAAATAACCAATCCCATAAGCTCAGATCGTTCTCCGAGGTGCTTTTCAGGGCTTTTCGGGTCACGACACGAATAGTCGCCTCCTCATATCAAACACCAGCTTGAGTTAGATTTCTTTAACTCCCAAACAGCCTGCTACTCGCCATCACTAGTCAACAAATGGCAGACAACTCGCTGTCGGATGAGAACTTATCCACTGACAGAGGGCACAATACTTGTCTTCTGCCTTCTGACACGTTTTAATGTGACACACAGGTCATGAACGAAACCCACCTAACACCCGGTTTGAGTGGCAACTTATAAATAGAATGCATTTATTGCATTCAGGCAAGCGTGCTCCTTCCCGCTTAACTAGCTCACGTTTTCTATTGAGTAACACCTGCCTTGAGCGTCGGAGAGCCCTTGTTTGTTATCTAACCGGTTTCCTCTTTACCTCTGAAGCGTCTCTCCTCTTGTTGTAGGTACGTTCAAATAGGAAGAATCAAGCAGGGAAGAGCCGTCCACCGTACGCATCTGCACGTGGTGTTGATTAGCCGTCGGATTATGGTAAGCATCAACAATAGAAATTAGACTATATATATAGTTTATAAGAATTGTATTATTTGTTTTATTATGGAAGGCTATGGAACCATGTGGATTATTATGGAAGGCTATGGAACCTCATCAATAATATGAAAAGAATATTGACAGTATTGAAAATATACCGTAGCAAAAGAAAAATACTATCAGTATAAACTTAGACTGTGTAGAAACAAATGAGACCCACTTTGTTACACTCAAACGGTGGAAAAATTTCCACAACACTCCTTACTAGAACTGGTTTTCATTATGTGGTGGGGGGCAAGTTTTTCACTTCAATTTGGTCCCTAAACTAAGTTAAAGTTGCAAATTGATTCCTAGACTATTGTTTTTGCAATTAAGAGCTTAGGAGGATAAAATCTTATCTCCATCAAAATATGAAAAATGTGCTACATCTCGCTCATGGTGGCTGGTTTTAATAAGTGGATGGGAGCAATTGTTTTAATTGCAATTTGGTACCCAAGTTTAACTTTATTATGGAAAAGGGCCTAAGTGATAAAATAAGCTTTTGTCTCTATCATTTTTGCATGAAACATGCAAAAATAACCCATTTTGCTTCTCTCAAAAACCGACAGCCTTACAAAGTATTTCTCCAAAAATTCCTCAAAAATTTAACCTTCAATCAAGTTTTAAATCAAGTACAAGTGTTCTAGATCATGATTGATCACTTTTGAGGTAAAAATTCTCAATCTTTTCCTTACGGGTTTTTAGTTTTTTATAAGTTTTTGAAAGGAACTTTTGCGGTATGATTTGAACTTGATGTCAAGAGAGTTTGGGAGCCTTCAAGTGCTAAAAAGTGAGGATAAACACTCGAAAATTATTAGGTAAAATCCTAGTCCCATAAGCTATGTTAAGTTTTGTATTTTTTTTTATACATACCAGGTATTTGATGCAAGTTATTGGTTATAGCATGTGAAGAAAACTATATGGCATGATTGTACCAGGTGTTTATAGGTGTTGGTATGGATGTGTAGTTTAAATTAGGACTTTAAACTTTTAAAAGAGCAAATTTAGCAAACTTTGTCAAAAACAAAGTTTGTCTAGTTTTCAAGGAATGATAATTTTGGTGGTTTTAGGGACTAATTTATTTTCCAAGTATAGAATCTACTAAAATAGTAAGGGTTACAACTTTTATTAACAAAGTTTTGTAAAATTTTAAGAGGACTAAATTGCAAAGATTTAAAAATATTCGACAGAACTAAAAAATACCAAAAAACTCTACTGTGCAATTGGAATTTCAAAAAATTTAAACAAAAAAGTTGTAGAACTCATCGAAACTATTAAATATTCTAGACAGTTCTTGAAAATTCTACACAATTTGTGAGTTATGAATTTTACAAGATTTTATCACAAAACTTCAAAAAGGTAATATGGGAAAAACATTTTGAAATTTGTTAAGTTCAATCAAGAAGCTTTTGTAAGTTTTAATCCTTGTTACAAATTGGACTTCTTAGTCTACAACATTTATTTTTGGTCTTGAGAGCAAAAATATCAAGATTTTTATGTTTTGGGCCAAAACCGTAAAAACTATGTGAAGATGGATTTTCACTATGCAAAGTTGGTTTTCTCCACTACTGCAAGCAAGTGGGTAGCCACGGGTTTCAAAGTTGAAAAGAATGTGAGAACTTTCTAAGACAAGCACATTAAGTGCCAAAACGTCAAGATATTCATATACGAGTCAAACTTGAAGTTTTGATAAAATAAATGTTGTGTAAAGGAAAACTGATGTTTTGTTTTCCACAACATTACAAGAAGTAAAGACATGTAAGTTTTGGTTTAAACGGATTTCGAAAGATTTTTTAAGACTCGTTAAGGTCAAAATGGTCCTTTTTAATAAGAAGACCAAAAGGATTCCAAAACGACTGAATTAGGAATATGCCCCTATGTAGGAATTTTTTTGTACCCTGTAAGTAACAGAACGGTGAAGTAAAATGAGAAATTTAGTAAAGCTAAGTAACTTATGAAAAACCCGTTAAGAGTAAAATCGTCATTGTAAAGAAAACCGCTAAAACGGAACTGAACACTTTGAATTAACGAGACGCCCATCGAAAAATGTTTCATATCTCATTAAGTAACAAAGCCATCCAGTAAGACGAGGAATTTGATCAAAGAACGTTCAAGTTAAGTAACGGAGTAAAGAACTGATAAGAACAAAGTTAAGCAAAAGGAAAAAACGGTTAATGCTAAAATTCCGTTATCGACTGAATAAGTCAATAATGAGAAATGTCAGCTAATAGTTGGGTAACATTTGAAACAGGACACAAAGGCTGACTAATAAAAGGAAAAAATAATGAAATGGAAATGCTAGAGCTAAGTTCAGGCAAGTATCAAACCTTACCAATGGCATGAATAAAATGACTTTTTAAATACTTTATACATGTATGCAAATATGTTTGCAATTATTATGCAAGTTGTTTTTAAAGTATGTTTACCTATGTTATGCATTATGTTTTAAAGTTTAACCCATAATTTGCAACGTGTTTGCAATTGCTATGTTTAATGTTTTAATGCTAAGTTATAGCACATGATACATTTAGCATTTGTCATGCTCACTAAAGATACAAGAATGTAAATCAAATATATTAATTAAGTGTTGTACTAGCCTCCTTGACGTGAGGTATATAAGTTATGTTAAAGTTACGACCTTATTGTTCGATGGTCCTAAGTCTTCTGCAAGGAATCATTATGTTATGTTAAAGTCACAATCTCATGATCGATGATGTTGGTACAAACATTAAAGCCTGCAAGATAAAATAAGAAAAGAACGTTGATAAAAGTTCAAGTAAATTTTGAATGATAATAAAAAGTTCATAATTAAATATTCATAAATGAGCATAAATGGAACCATATATTATGACTTTGCTTGTATTCCTTTTCATGATATGTTTATAAGATATGTTTATGAAAAAAAAAAAAACATTTTAAGAAATGTTTTATGAAAATGGTTATGAAAAATATTCTACGAAAATTGTTACAAGAAAGGTTCATGAAGAAAGTTTTATAAGAAAAGCTTAAAAGCAATATTTTACGATAAATATTTTTAATGTTTTATGAAATTATGTTTGACCTTATTAAGCAAAAGCTCATTATAAGTTCTATCATACTGTAGGTAATCTTATAGGAGACTAGAATGACTGGTTAAATAGCTCGATGTCGCAAAGAGATATATGCAATGGTTAGGTATAGATACCACTACAGAAAATATTTTGGTGTACTAAGAAAAAATTTTCACTGTTTGAAATAGTGTTTTAAAAGTTATAAGAAAGTCGGAAATGTTTTTTAATAAATGT
This sequence comes from Artocarpus hirsutus, assembly GCA_946598075.1. Classification (NCBI taxonomy): domain Eukaryota; kingdom Viridiplantae; phylum Streptophyta; class Magnoliopsida; order Rosales; family Moraceae; genus Artocarpus; species Artocarpus hirsutus. Next base: position 45,938 of record CAMOHE010051307.1, read on the forward strand.
TTAAAACATATTTTACGAGAAAAATCTTACAAAATATTTTAGAAATATATTTTATAGAGTATAAAGAAAGTAGATGTTTATATGCAAAGTATTTTATAAGATATCAAGTTTTATAATTAGGTTTTAATTTACATTGCAATAGATGTTGCAACAGTTTCAAGTATGTTATTAAGAAAAAAAAGGAAAAAAATGAAAAAAAATTTACATAGTATTTTCTTACTCATAAGTAAGAATTAAGTTACAATAATAACGGTTAAAAAAGTTAAATGACGATCTAAAAAGACGAGTCATTACATACAATTCTAACCATATATTTTTAATTGTAAACAGTGTAAAACTCTTATAATCAATAGGTAAAAAAATTTGTGATTCGTGCTCTTTCTCCAAAGATGAAAGACCACCTAAATCATGTCATCTATCAAGTGGGGCTCTCCAACCCAACTTAAATAAATAAATGAAGGTTATAACATTGCTTTTAAGAGAAAGTACAAGTACCTCAAGAGGGAGAAGGTTCAAGGGTCTTATGAAACCAACCTACGTGACTGTCTAAAACAAGGTCCTTTGGATTATTGAAGTCACAAATTTAATGGAGATATTTAGGAAAAATGCCACACAAAAACCAATAGATCAAACTTTACCATCCGAAAAAAGGCTTGCATTTACCATCATGTTGTTTAAACAAAATTACTTTGTTAGACAATTCTATCATCTTGATCAACAAACATTTTAACCAAAAAAAAAAAAAAAACCATAAAGCTTAATTGATATGAACCATAACGCTTAAAGGTATATTTTGTATTCTAAACATAGTTTGACATGAATGTGACATTATCTACAAGTATTTCTTGTGACATAAATCTATCTAAGCCTAGAGTTTATAGCATTTTCCTAGAGACCCAATTTAATGCACTGAAGATGATTTAAGCCTCAATAACATACCCGTAATCATTCTTATCTCGTTGGCATTCAAAGCCACGTTAGTCTTGAAATCGTCGTAAAGAGAGTACAAAACGAGGGAAATTGCTGCCAAAAGTTTCATAAACCATAAGCTGTCAACTTTTGCACAGTATTATTTGGGGACTGTCCATGGGATCTCGGATACCTCAGTATTCCATTTTGCAGACCACGAAACAATTCTCCTTCCAAGACAACAAAAAGTCAAAAAGCATCTATTTTTGAATGTAACCCCAGTTTCACTCATTTTCAGATTTCAATCTCTCCAAAGTAACTTCAAAAGTTGATCCCCGAAATCACAATTAGAGATGAGTGAGAAAGAGGAGAAGTGCGCTGATTTTGTTCGAGTCGACAAAAAACTTCCATCAAGCACCACTTTGAGCTGAAAAATGAGGTGTTCGGCCGAGCGGTATCATTAGATCCTTCATGACCTCGTACTCTTCGACACTTATTTGAGCACCATCCAGCACCTACTTATTCAACACTAACCATAAGTATGGCTTGACATAAAATTTTACAAAGGAAGAGAACAACCAATACGATAAAATTGAGTTTCAGCATCAGCGGGTTTATCGAATGAGACACACCACTGATTCAAAGATACAGATGACTTTAAATCTTGGGGACTCACCTTGTGAAACAACACCCTTCTATTCGTCATGTGTGGGGTAAGCGCAGGAAATCTATAAACAGAGAGAGCCTCAATAAACAGAAGGATAATTACATGCCACTGTTTCATTCGGAATGGTGGTAGTGCATCAACAAATGACATTGTGTCCAACAAACGTCCCTGTAAATAGACTTTGCCGTAAGAGTCCATCAATTCATAATCAAAAAAGAAAAAAAACAAAAAACAAAAACGAAAACAAAACAAAACAAAAAAACAAAAAGAAAAAACAAAAAAGAGTGCCCGCAGCAGACTCTAAATTCTTTAAGACTAAACAAACGATCCAAAATTCTTAAATTAACAGAGAAGTTGAATACAAAAACAAACATATCTTCAGTTTCATGGTTTGGCAAGGCCTTGGCCTAAAGCAATGGTCTATCAAAGCAAAACATCAACTTTCTGAGTGAAAATTCAAACATAAGGCACAAATCAGAAAAACATTAACAGGTTAAATCTATCAAAATATAAATAAAAGGGAAAGGTTTCCAAATCAATACCAATCCTTGCTCCAAACTAGATATTGGTGTTGACAGCCTAAGATCAGCTACAAGTCCAGGTAAAGCCCGTGCGAGAGAACCAGCCAGCGTTTGCCTAATTTCAGAAGAACGACCATCTTCCAAGACAATCTTCGAGGGATACTCCCTTCCATTAACCATTGCATACTCTTCATGAAGGCTTTCATCCCTCCCATATATATAAGCCAAAGTAGATGATGTTGTCCATGTAAAAAGTGCATTCCACATTTTTGCAAAAGGGGATAACTGAAAGGTGGTAATTAAAAGACATGAGAGAAAGAAAAACAAAAAATCATAGGTCCATAATAGCAAAATAGTAGGACAGTGTAACTTGGAAATTACAGTTAAACTAAAACCCTCAGGTGGTGCGTCAAACCAAGAATCTTCAGGGTCAAACAAATGTTGAGTTCCAGGCTTTTTGGGCCACTTCATTGGAGCTTGTTCTGGTTCAGATGTGTCTTCATCCTCCTCCGTAGGCTCTCCTTCATCCCCATTCTCCAGACACGGCAATACAATTATTCCAGCTTCAGACACTGCATAGCAGTACAAGGGACACACACAAGTATAACGAAAAGCAAAAACTACATAATCCACAAATAGCAAATTTAAACCATAAAATCACGTACATGCATCATTAACTTCAAATTCTTCTGAAGCAACAGCTTCTGATGCCTCCTCCAGTGCTCTTGCACAAGCCTCTGCTGATGCAAAGCGAAACATATCATCATTTTCTCCAGTGTCAACACTGCACAACATATTAGACGCTTCTTTCGTATCCTCCATTTGTCTAACCGCACAAACATCCTTAGTCTTGCTGCTATAACCCTCTTCATCTGCCCATGTAATGGATTGGCCAACTTTCATTGTCGCTGAAGTTTTAAAAGACACTTTGTTCTCATTCCCCAAAACAGAAGGGCCTTCTTTCATATCTTCAATTTCTCTAATCTCACAAAGCTTTCTTTCCCCAACACTGTCAGTTTTCTCATCAGCCCAGGTAACAGAACGATTCAATTTCTTTTTCTGAGAAGGTTTAATAGACGATTTAAGGGATGTTTCAGCCCATTTCTCTGCCTTATCATCATGGGATTCCCCTTTTGCTTTTGCAGAGCTTAAACACGAACCCCCACGTTGGGAAGACGCCAAAGTTAAAGCATCATCTTGAACACCAAGCCCCTCTTTTGAGGCATTCCTCGAGGGAGCATATGATGTTTCTGGTACAGCAAACTGATTCCCCATACCTTTTTTAGCCAAATTTTCTTCTTGTTCACTTAACTTACTATCAAGACCAGTCTTTTTTGGACTTGATGGTGTTTTTGACACAGTATATTCATCTTCAGTGATAATAGTACTCACGAAATCCATGCCATTGATAAGAACCGTATTGTTAGCTTTTGATCCTGCAATACACGATCCTATCTCACTCTCATGGCAACATACTAAGAACAAAATAACCACCAGACTACTAAGAAACTAGTCTTCCATTACATTCCATTTTCCCAGCAACCAAAAAAAAAAAAATCAACTGAATAGTTGAGCTGCAACAAAACTCACGTAAATTGAGATAATGTTAAAGATATAAATACCTCGCTTTGGACTCTTTGAACCTAATTCTTTAAGCTTCCGCTCTCTCTGTGGCACATAACCTTCAATCGCATTGGATGGACCAACCCACTGCTCCAAACTCATGTCCCCAACGTGATTCTCTGTCTTCTCCTCAATCTTCAGCTTTGAGAATTCCAAATCCCCATCCTTTCCAAACCCCAATTCCCTTTCCAAGCCTGAATAATCCCCAAACATCCTCAGAACTGCATCAATCCTCGCTGGATCGAGAACTGCACACCTCTCATCCTTCAAACTCGCAGAGAAAGTTCTTGAATTGATCACGCACTCAGAGGAACAGTACATGTAGGTCTCATGGAGATCATAGACCTTGTGCTCCTTGAGCGAAATCCGGTATCGGCCCTTGCGGGGGCGGTCGGAGGGCAGGTGGTTAGGGCAGAGAGGGTAGCCACAGAGGTTGGCAATGGATCGCTCCGTGACAACATCGTTGTAGTCGGACCGGGACATGATGGAGCCAGCAGCAAAGAGCTGGTCCTCACCATGAATGCCTTGGAGGAGGGAGAGCTGGAGCCTGTACACGGCATCCTTGATAGAGATTGGTGGCTGTTGGTTCTTCTCCATTTAAAAAAATTGAAAATCGAATAATTGGTCTGTTCACAAGTCAAAAATAACCAAAAATAGAGTTCATAAATCAAAAAGTTCAAACTTGGCATAATCCAACATCCAATCTAGTCAAGTTTATTACAAGAATTCCAAGAAAACATACAAAGTATCCACAACGAAAGTGAACTTATGTAACTAAACAAAAGCCCTAATTTCATATACCCTTCTTTCGGTCAATCAAAAATCATCTACCAAAACAACTCGATAAACTAAAATCGAAAAAACAAAAGAGCGAGAAAGAACCCCAAATAAAATCTCTACTCGCTTCGTAATTTGAGCCAAAACTCCATCTCAGACCCATCTTTGCAAACTCCTATCTTATATACCGAAATATGGGCGCAAAATAAAAGAAAAATCAAAACCTGGAGAAGACGAAAACTTTTCAAATTAGCCAAGAACCATACAAATTGGTCGAGAATCAGAAATATTTACCAGCACGATGATAATTGTATTTCTCCAGCGAATCCAATAAAAAAAGGCGGAATCTAAACTTGGACATGGAAGATTCGATTTCTGTTTCTCGAAGAGCGCTCGTTAAACCCCAAAAGAGAGCGAATTGATCGCTGAAACAGCTTTTCTAGGGCTTCTTCTTCAGCTTCACAGAGAGAAAGAGAGAGCATGATTTTACAAATTGTCCATGGAGAGCGAATTGTCTCCGTTGCTTTGGAGAGGAAATATGAAGAACTCGAAAGATTCAAACGACACACAAACAAAAATTCCCAGAACAAGAAATGAAGATTTACCGTTTGTCACCGATATCTATCTCTCAAAGTGAAATTTTTTTTTAAAAAAAAGAAAATTCCAAGTTACAGGAAGAAAAATTTACACAGAAGGAGAAGATGAAGCATTCAATGCAAGACCATGGTCAAACAAAAAAAAAGAGAGAAACTAAATGAATTAAAACGAAATCCAAAATCCCATCAAAATTCCAATATTGAAAACTGACCTAGCATTCTTTCTAGAGCTTTCTAACTAACTATGAAGAAACTCCGTAAATCACTCCCAATAACAGACAAAGGAAACCAACCATAGGAATATTGACATTCTAGCAGAGGTGACTGACAAACGGCGAACGGAAAGACGGCGTCGGGTGCACGGCGGACAACTGTCACGGTGGCGGATGCAGTAGCAGGTTGGCCAGAGAAGGAGAGGAGAGAGAGTTAGGTTTTTGGTGGGGGGAGGGGGAGTTGGGTTTTGGGAACTTTGATTCTGGAAAGCGCAAGAGGTTTATTTTTCGGTTATTTTTATAAATTCCCATGACCTATTATCATATCTTAGATGTGTTTTGAGAAGCAGAGGTAGCTAGTAACTAGTATAGTAGTAACTAGTATAGTATGTAAAAATTTTATATTGTAATAATTTTTTATTATAAATTTTATATTATTTAAAATTAAAATTATTTTTATTATAATATGTGAAAGTTTTATATTGTAGTAATTTTATTATTATAAGTTTTATACTATTTAAAATTAAAAAAATAATGAAACCTACTTTTATCAAACATTGGTTTATTTTGTCTCTTATTTTTTTAAAACCAGTTAAAGCACCTCTAAATTCAAGAAAACCAATCACTTTACCTTCGGTTCAATTCATATATTCCTAATGAAATTGCTTATGTTACATATAATCAAATATTAAAATTATAATTAAATGTGAAAAGGTAATTAAATATTAAAAATTTGAGAAAATACCCATGACACTCTCTTTTTTTTTATCCCTCTTGTTATAAAAATGGCTAAAACATTTATGTGTTTTCAAAATCATACATAAAGTACCTCTTGAAAAGATTAAACTTTTTTAAAAAATCAAAATTACTCTTCTTAATCTTTATTAAATACAATTTGAAACATTATTAAACCAAAATACTAAACAAAATCAATTTTAAAAAGTTAAAAACTCTCAAAATAATTAAAGTATTGGATTAATTGAAATATTTATTTGCACATTTAAATTACATTTTCTTTATTTTTAAGTCAAGTCATATTTAAAATAATATTTAATACATATTAGGAAGGAAAATCTTGAATTTTTTAAAAATTAATTGCTTTAAGGGGTATTTTGAGTATGATTTTGTAAACATATCAGATGTTTTGAGGATTTTAATAATAAAAGAGGTAAAAATGGTATTTAGGCAAAACACATGGGATGCTTTGGGTTTTTTTTTTCAAAAACATTTTATTGTCACTTTTCTTTCATTTTTTCTCTCTTCTACTCCAGATCTCTCCCTCCCTCTTCACGTTTCATCTCGTCTTTCTATCTCCCTCTCTCTTTCTCAATCTCTTCTTTCTCTCTTTCTTGATTAGGTGGCGGTAGAAAGTGGCATGAAGCGACAAGGGCAGTGACTACGGGTGGGCGGATCGGGCTATACGATGTGTAGACAGGAAATCTACAATCAAATATTAAAATCCTGGATTAGGTTGTTTAAAGAACTTCAGCCCTCAAATCACTGTTAAATGTACCTGTTAGCTCGAGTTATGCAACCCCCCTATATGGGGGTTAACAGTTTTTAAATAAATAAAATGAAAATCAGAAAACAAAGATAAAACATCAAAGTTATTTGCCCGGGACTTAAATAGAAACTCTCAAAATAAAAATAAAACATAAACAAATAAAAAAACTACAGTTTAATGTAGCACTTATACAACTGTCATCATCATCATCATTTCAACCCTCAACAAATCTTAATACAGTCACAAAAAGTAACAATCGATGCTTACATTATCATGATGATCATTCTTTGCATTCGAAGCAATTCCAACGTAATATAACTACATAACTTCCTCAACTGTTTTTCTTGTACCCATCTCACACTTAGTGAGTCCTGAAAAGAGGAAAATATTAGGGATGAGCGACAATATGCTCAGTAGGAAAAACCATTACTTACCTTTTTGGTTTTATTCTTTATTACATTAAATCTGCATGGTTAGTTAGTTTTCATCATTATCTAAATTATGAGATTTATTATGATTATATCTCGTGGATACCATAGTTAACCATTACCAAGTTTCATACATATACATATACACAATATTAATATTCATCATTATTCTTAGGTATCCACATTACATAAAGTATCACTCAACTTATCGAAACCCAAATGGGCTTGCTTGGCTACCCTTTAAACATTCCAGGGGTATTCTAGTGAGGGGACATCAAGCCCCGAGTCCTCACCAAGTTGATTCCTGTACAGTGTGTTCTGAGACTTTCGACCTAAGGGAGCATCATCACCTCCCCTATTTTACTTTTTAGGGTATTCGTGCCTAAGGACGTAACTGTCGCCCTCTTCACGTCTCACCATTTCTTAATGTTCAATCATTATTTATAGAATCAATTTTTCTAACCATGCTTCCCAATTTATAACAATATATGTTAATTCATTATGTTCCTCGCTAATCAATACAGGGCGAGTTCATGTCATAGTTTCATATGTGATTCTCATATAATAGCAATTCAACATAGATACATATATCTTGTAATAAAACAATCAATTTTAATTCCATAAATACCTCACAAAAGATGAGTAATAGAATCCCTACCTTTCAAGCTTCTCAACAATATTTTAATCTCGGAATTAATTAACTTTAGCTCCATACACCCTTGATCCTAAATCATGCATAAAGACAATTAAAACTAAAGCACAACATATAACCACATCCATAAATGAATTATGTGTAAATCTACATATTTTAGTCTCTAATATGATTCATAAATCAATTAGGATAGTGTTGGAAAGGTTGTAAGATATTAAGGGATTAGAAGGTGAGCAAAGTTGGGTTCACTATCTACAATTAGCACATGGGTTAACAGGTGGTTTAATTAAGGTAGACGGGTGATATACTGTCACTGGTAGGTTTACTAGTTTCTAATCCAAGAATTGAAAAATTCATAGAAAATAAAACACAACTCCGATTTAGGCTCATCATAGCTCATTGGAAAGTTTAAGATGTCTACTTTTTAAATATGCAAACCAATTTATAAAATTCATTTTCATCAAATCACATAATTTCAAGAAAGAGCCACTGTCTATGAAGGTATTACAAAGTTTATGGAATGTCAAGTTCTTCTTTAACTCAAAGCATATTATCTTTGATCAAAATCCCAAAATCATTCCAAAATATGCAGCATGCATTATATAATCATAATAAACATATTCTCATGAGTTTTATACCAAAATCATCATCAAACCAAAATAAAGGTTGGTTGTCGATTTTAATTCAAGACTCAAGTTTTTGTTCATAAATGCTCAAATATGCATGCTAACATAATTAAAAATTTGTATGAACTTTAAGCACGAAAATTATACATTAAAGATGGAGAAACATATACTAAAAACTAAGTTTGAATTAAAGAAACCTACCTTAAAACTTCTTTGAAAAACACCAAAGTTTGGGTAAAAATCAAGCTTGAATTGACTCTAAAACAACTTCAAACATGGCTGAAAATTATTGTTACTTTGGCTGCAAAAAGAGATTTATGCTTTGTGTCTTTAGTTAGAAATTTAAGTAGGAAAGGGAGAGAATGAGAAACTAGAGAGAAGATGGTGATGGTTGAATAAAAAGGCATCAAAATAATTGAGGAGCGGCAGATAATTGTAGGTTTATGGGAAAAGTTGTAGAAAGAAACAAATGAGCATTAAAAAAAATATTATCATGTCTCCCATGGAGACTTTTAGCAAATAATGCCAACATAATTGAGGGGGCAAATGGGGCAAGTTGTGGAAGAAGATGAAGGAAGCTTTAAAAAGATGGTTGAGAAAATATATCAATGTCTCATAGTAATTGAGGTGGATTAATTCTATGTCTCCTTCGGAGACCTTTAGCCAAATAAAAAAGAGGCTACTTAATTGAGCATTAATGTAGGGGGACAAGGTTGGTAGAAGTGGGTGATATGTAAATTTTGAATGTTTCCTATGGAGACTTGGTAATAAATATTAAAGTGGCATTTTATTCATATGATTTTTATAAAAAGCATACCCGTTAAAATAATAGGTGTTTCAAGTTAACGTACTAGATTGGAGTAAAATAAATAAAATAATGCTGAGACAATAATGACACACGAGATTTATAGTGGTTCACTCTGTTAATAAAGAGCTACATCAATTGTAATTCACTAAAATGTTAATAATATACAACTGTCATCATCATCATCATTTCAACCCTCAACAAATCTTAATACAGTCACAAACAGTAACAATCGATGCTTACATTATCATGATGATCATTCTTTGCATTCGAAACAATTCCAACATAATATAACTACATAACTTCCTCAATTGTTTTTCTGGTAACTATCTCACACTTAGTAAGTCCTAAAAAAAGGAAAATATAAGGGATGAGCGACAACATGCTCAGTAGAAAAAACCATTACTTACCTTTTTGGTTTTATTCTTTATTACATTAAATCTGCATGGTTAATTAGTTTTCATCATTATCTAAATTATGAGATTTATTATGATCATATCTCGTGTATACCATAGTTAACCATTACCAAGTTTCATACATATACATATATACAA
>CAMOHE010051308.1:0-11858 GCA_946598075.1 Artocarpus hirsutus
ATTTTGGCTATTGGAACTTTTGCAACCATAGCGTTACCTCTTTAGATAGCTCAACATTTTTGTTTTTTCTTAACCCGAAAATTATGTCTCCAATAATTATTTTTATTTTTATTGTTTTTTAGATAGTACTAGCGTGAAGCTATGCTAATCTAAAGGTTGAATCACAATTAAGGTTCAAACTGTAATTTTACTTCCACGAAAGTCTCCAAATTTTTGACACATCAACATTCTGTTTATGAACAATGGTAGTTTTTATTATGTGGGTCATGAGTAATGCCCAATATTGTGACAAAGGTTATTACCAATAAACATCATGAAAGTGAGACATCAAAATCATGTGAGCTTCATGGAAAGTATATCATTTTTTTTTTTTGAACTTCGGACAAGTGATAGATTAATTTATGATGTTTTATGAAATAATTTTTAAAAACAACCAAATATCCTTTTCAGTGTGTCATGTGCATCTTGGTTTTGAAGTAATTTAGAGCCGTATGGTTTTGTTTTAAAAATTTTTAAAAATATTTTTGTATGTTTTTTAAGTAAAAATTTTAAAAACACTATCAATACAATTTTTAAAAAATTCTTATTTTTTAAAATATTTTTATTTATTTATTTTGAAAACACTAACCCACATATCTTTCTTCTTTAATTTGTTTTCTTTTCTTTTTTTTTTTTAGCCCTTGAAACTTAGGAAGGGTGACACATGGAGAGCGCTATTTGCGCGTTGACTGAAGCTAAGCTCTAGGACGTCGAGGGGCATTTTGGTTTTAGGCTTAACATTTCAACGTGAATAGGAACTTCTGGCAGGCATATTAAAGAAATTCGCTTTCATCACCTTGAAACTCACGGATTTCTCCAAACTCCAAAGTCATATTTCCACTTGTCAATACAACACTTTTCTCCGTGTGCAAGTTAGTGCACAACATAAAATGAATTATCCAAATCCCAGAAAAAAAAATATTTTATCTTTAATAAAAAAAATTGTCAAATTCTATGACAAAGGCAACTGGGTTTTGGGAAATTAGTCTTTAAAGTGTTTGAAAACCAAATTAAACCTTGAAATTGAAATTAAACATTAGAGCTTTATATTATAATATATTTTATTTTATATTATATCATAGGAATTTTAGAGTTTAAAACTTAGTTCTTAGAACACTTTTAGTTTGGACATAGCACAATCAAAAGGATATAGATTTTGGAAAGGAAAAGAACAATGAAGAATTGAAGATCACTCATCTTTTATTTAAATTCATACTAATCTTTCTACTTATTAGTCTAAAAATTTTCCCAATCTCAAAATGCTTTGATTGGAATGAGTGCTATGCACACTCAAATTGTGATATATAAGAGTAGTTTTATTAGACATTAATAGTGTGTTGACATCAAATTAACTATTTTTATTATAAATCACCATATTGTGCGATAGAGGACAAGACTTGTGATACTGAGCATCCATTTTTTTTAACTGTTTCCATGGAATCATTGGTGAGAAAAAGAAAAATAACATTTTTTAATTTTTTTTGAAATAAATAACAGGGGTTTAAAACATTTAAGTAAATAGTATATTTACTAAATGAATAATTTATTTACTAAGAGTAAATAATTTATTTGAAGGATGCCATTTGCTGTAATAGTTTAAAACATTTTATTTACTTTTTTAACTGTTTTACTGCAACAGAGAATAAGGTAAACAGCTGATTTTTGAAATTTTTGGAAGTAAATAGCAAGTTTTGAAATTATTTATAGTAAATAAAAAATTTATGATGTAAATAAGAATGTTATTTACTTTGTAAATAAGAAAAAAACATGTTATTTACTTTTTTAACTGTTTTAATGCAACATAGAACGGGCAAATAGTTGATTTTTGAAATCTTTTAAAGTGAATTAACAAGTTTTGAAAACATTTATAGTAATAATTTATTTACTGTGAAAATAAAAATTTATGCCATAAACAATGAGTAAATAAATTATTTATACTTTAAATCATTTAGTATGTAAATAAGAATTATTTACACTATAAATAAATCTGTAAATAAATTATTTATACCATAAAAATATTAGTGAAAAAGTGTTATTTACTGCAGCTTCTCTTGCTAGAATTCCTATTTATTTTAGATATAAAGTCTACCCATAAAATTTAATAATAGGCTCAATTTCACCCCACCATGACAAAACACAACTTCTACCAACCAAATATCTCTCCTCTTCCTCTCTCTCTCTTGCTTCGTAAACGGATGGGGATTACTGTAAGAACGACATTTTTACCTACGGGTACCTTGCCCCTAATAGAGCAAGTATGAGGATACTATATAGGGGGTAGGAGCAGGTATATGGGTTAAAATTACACCCCAAGTTGGGGGCGGGGTGGGAGAGCTCCCCCGTCCCCGACCTTGACGCGATTATATATGTTCTTTATTTTTCTTACATGTGTGTATATTTTTATTTATGTATTTATGTGTGTGTGTGTGTGTGTATGTATGTAAAGGACACGAATGTAAAGTAATTAAGTTGATATGAAGCTATAAAGAGAATATGCAAAGAAAAAGAATAACATTTTTAGTATTTTAATGTTTTGATTTATTTTATAAATTTACTTTTCATATTTATAGGGTTTGGATTTTGTTTAAGGTTTATTTTATAAGACATAAGTTATTATATTGCTAAATTTTACAATTTATTTAATAAAATTTGATTCGAGTTTAATAATGTTGTAACAATTCTAAAACTCGAAATGAGTAAACAGGTAGGATATAGAAATAGCTCCCCTGACCCTACCCTTGCCTTAAATTAGATCGGTATGGGGAACAAAATCGTCGTAGGGTATGGGAGTGGGACAAACGTACCCGCCCGCTCTCCGTCCCATTGCCATCCTTAATTATTGGATTTCACTTTTGCCCCCAAATGTTGGAACCCAAGACCTTAATACCAGGTAGGCCAGGAATCTCAAAGTTGAGTTATGGAATATTTAACTTTAAACACATTATGAGAAGAGAACAAGAAAGTTATCTTGATGTGCCACTCCATTGGCATTAATTTCCAACTAACTACTAACCCAAATTAATGCCAAGTTATTGGGGATAAAAACAGTCAAAGAGAACTGGAGTTAGATGGCCTGCAACTTATTTAAATGACAATGACCACCAGCTACAGGGACTAAAAACTCTTAGTGACACTATGCATATGCACATTCAGCACCAACTCCTACCAAAGAAGCAAATGAAATAATAACTTTGTTGGTAGAGTATTCAGGAAGTTTTCTTTAAACATGGCCTAGTGGTAGGGAACTATGTGACCCAACACGTGGCTCTTTTTTTTTTTTTGTTTTGTTTTGAGATGACCAAACACAAGTTAAAAGTAAACCACATTAAAACTGACTTGGATACTCACTTGAAAAAAAAATAAAAAAAGATTTAGAATTGCTACCCCTTCCTTTCATTGTTTGACACTTTTATAATTGAACTTCCATTTTAGGCAGTTTATATAATGTTTGAGAGGTATGGTTAGAACTAAAATTTTTGAACTGAAAATTATAGCATGTAAAAATTTTATATTGTAGTTAATTTTTTCTGATCACTGTAGCATGCGAGAGCTTTATACTGTTACAATTAAAAGTTTTAATTAATATTGATTTTGCTAAACACTCTTTTAATCATAAATCTTCAAAAAGTAGCAGTTAACGCCAAACATTGGTGGCAATTTCTGCTAAGTTTTGTAAGTAATTTAGAGGCCAAAATTTGTAATAGTAATTTTGAAGGACGAGAGTGTTAAATAACGAGATATTCAAAGACATAAGTGCTAAAAAGTTGTAATTCCTGTCCAAAACTTAGCCTTCCCTCAGTTGATTAAATTAATTACACTTATATTGTAAATTCAAAGTACATTTCTAATAAAATACACTTAGAGACGCAAATTTAAATTGCAAACATTAAAGAACATATACTTAAAATAAAAAGAAAATTACATGTTATACCATCTTTTAAAAAGATATATTTATTTATATTATATTTAAAAAAGTTGTATTATACTTCCATTCATATTACATATTTAACTTCTACCACTTTCAAACATGCATCACATTTTATAAAGTATATTGGTATTGTAAAAATTTCCCAAACAAAAACGCAAATTAAAAAAGCTCCAACAAGGGAATTTTCTTTTAGGATTTTAGAAATTTAAGTTACTTTGTGTGGACCGTCATGATGTTCAGTTTTATCTTAACACGATTTTCCAACCAACTCAATTAGCCTATTGCATAGGCTAGTAATTCAAATGTATAATTCATTTACAAAAAGTCACATGTGATTTGATTGTGTCTGATTAACTTTATGCATAAAAGTGTTTTAACTTATGATACAATTAGTAATATGATAAGCAAGTTAATTATTTATAGCGGCAGATGATATATAAGAAAATTCTTTATTGCCATTTTTTTTAAAAAATGAGAAGTTTCAATTTCACCGACAATGTCACTATTTTAAAAAAAAAAGTGGACAGCAAATCAAGAATTTCGTTTATTATGTATTCTCAAGAATGCAACAATCACATATCCTTTTCAAAAACTAAAATAAAATGCTAGTGAAAAAAGGGTAGAGATTTCTTTGAAGTTATAACCTGGTTTTAATTTAAATTAATAAGACTATGTGTAACTCTCCAACTCTTCTGCCCATGGAAGCGGCATTTTGGTAAATGATAAATAATAAGATCAAATTCCCTTCCAAACAAAAAAAAAGTATAGGATCAAATCCTAACTCTTTATCCCTATGAAAGCTTTTTTTTTTCCCTCCAGGAAAAAAAAACTCACGATCTAACTCTTGCGGAGCAGTCAAATCCTATTTAAATAAATAGCTAGATTTTTTTTTTTTGCCCGAAACAAATAGATAAAAACTTTATTGTTAAGCAATTGCATATCTTTTACGTTGTCTCAAAGTTTTACTACTGTTGATGGTCAATTTTATACTAGGCTCCTCCGATGGCGTAAGTCCAACATTCTCGTCCTACAATATCAATGGGCTTGCTTTGTGGATCCAACTTACGCTTGGAGAAATAATATGAGCCGTAGTTTAGTAGGCCATGAGTAATAAAATAAGCCTATTTATTTTAGTTTGATTTGATTTTAAGTCTCGTTTGGGGGGTTTTGAAGTTAATTGAACTGAAACAAATAGGTGATGGAGGAAAATAAAAACTTTCTTTTTTGCTAATAAAAATAGCCCAAAACTCTATCATTGCCTTAGCACAGCCTATGGAATCAAAATCCAAGCTCGGAAAACCTTTTTCATAGCAAACACACTAGGAAAACCCAAAGACGGAGCACTAGGTGCACATGCCTCCGAAGGGGCTCCATTCACATCAAGATGACTTTTGCTTGAGTTGTAAGTCTACCATCGGAGGTGTCATGCACGTGCCTCTGTCACCAGCTCCTATCTAAATTTTTTGAAACAACTCTGATAGTACATCAGACGTTTTGGACTTAGAAGAAATAGAGAAACCTTGTGTCGGAGGGAGTAATATGCTTGTCAACTCTTTGAAAATAGATGGGCAGTCTTGGTCAAACCTCCTAGGGGCATCAGACATAGAGGAGCTCTAAAATAGTCATAAATGTGTGCCATTTTAGGCCAACTCTAAAGTTAACCTGCGAAAGTACTTGGTGCCTCTTGCTCCAAAGGGAAACAGAGCCACCATGTGATGTTGGAGCAGAAGGAGACTAGTTCCAGAGCAAGCTTGCTACCTCTACTATAAATACCCTTGATCTTCTTCACTCAATGAGACATCATTAGAGGGACTTACACCTATAAATTTCACACCATGATCACTCTCAATAGCCTTAGAAAACATCTTCTTCATTTTTCAAGTTTGCGTTCATCGTACTTGGAAGATGTTCCGAAAAAGCTCCCTGTCTGCACTGTTGGAGATTAAGTCGCTCCTCTATCACCACTTCAGCCTCTTCGAATCTTATGAGGTCACTACCAAAACACTCAATAGCTTTACCAAAGTTCATCACCAGCCTTAAGAGTTTCCAGAGTTCAAGCCTCACCTTTTGATGATCTAAACCTAACAATGGAGGCAACCTGCCTTAGTCTCAAGAGCACATTCTTCGAAAAACTCGAAGTGCTTCAAAACTTTGTATACTAGTTCCCCTTTCATCGATTCATAGAAATAGCTCAAATTTGATGATAAAGGCAGATCTTATTCGATAGAGGCAGCTTTGTCTCTACTCTTCGAATCCATTCATCCGTCAACCATTGACTACTCCTCTTACCGTTACCGCTTACGCTAGTTCCTCCATTACTATATTTTCGTGTTTTATTGATCTTGTTGCAGGTTTTCTCGATTTTCTGGCAATGAAGTAGGACCTAGAAGCCATCTTTTTTGATTCAAACTGGGCCAAATTATCCCAATCACTTGTTGGAGGTCCTATCGAAGTCATCATTTATGGACTCATTTGTCATCCTAGCCATGTCTACATCGACACCCACTAATCGAAAACCAATACATGTACTACCCTGATATGTCACAACCAACGGATCTATCGGACCTCAACAGTCACAAAATTTAGTATATAATAAATTTAGTATTAAAAATAGGCTTGCATTTAAGAGTGTTTTTTTTACACTAACATGCTTAATTTATCGTTGATACATCAATTAGTATTGCATTGAAGATGCTTTTAGTCCTCATCCTTTTTCCTACTCTTTTGCTTAGTGCTTGCCTCCTCAACACCCCAGAAAATCATCTTTGTGAGGTTTCAATCATCTTGAAAAACCAGATTATGTGACACAATATAATAGATTTTTGAAGCCCACTTAGAAATTCGAAAGCCGGCATAATTGCCCCCAAGTCTATTCCTATCATGTTGGAATCTCCAAAAATTTGATTTAATATGGGTAGGTTCATGTAAGCTTTTATGCACCTCTACTATCAAAGACCGTTCAACTTGATCATTTCATCAGAGTCTGCACCCTCCATAGTGCGCCACAAATGGTAATTAGACGTTCCCCATCAATAAAGAGGAAAATCTTTTTTTTTTTCAACCTTCACTGATTTACTAAAACATCATTTATTTCATACGTACTTCAACTTATAAAGTCAAAACAAATTTTATAGAAATAATATAAATATTGTATACAACTTGTATAAGTTGTTTTATACATACGATTAATAATATAAATATACCCCTCTCTTTTTTTTTTTTTTCAATTTAGCTCTTTGTTTCTACAAACTACAATAGTATCTTTTTGAATTTTAAAATTCTTCTCAATTTTTTCCCTCGTGTATTTTTTGGATAAAAAATAGAGAAAAGAGACAGAAAATACCCTCAAATAATTTTGAAATATGTTAAACATTTAGAGAACATCCTAAAACAAAACAAGGATTAAAAATACATCTAAAATTTATGTTTTTTAAAATTTTAGTTGAAAATAAAACATAGAATTTGGTAGGTTATAAAAAATAATCTTCCAGATTACTCTCCAATGGAAAAATACACTTGGCTATTAAAACAATAATTTTATAGATTGTATAAAATAATCTATTACATTACTCATTACCGATGACCAAAACAGTTGGGGTAATTTTTTTGTTAAAAATAAAATAATCTGGTAGATTATAAAAAATAATATAACATACCTCTCCGCAACCAACGCCGATAGTTGCTCAAAATTGGATACCACCTTCTCAAAGCATCTGGTAAATTACCATTAGGAAAATAGCTTCAACGACTGACGTCGGTGGTCACAAAAAATAAAATAATGCCTCTGGTAGCATTTGTAGATACTATTGGTAATCTAATAGATTACCCTTTTTATGTTATGGGAGTAATTTCACTAACACCTATCTTATGACTTTTGACTAGCCCTTTTTGAGGGGAAGTAAGGTAGTAATAATAATAATAAAAAGATTATTTATGTTTTTCTTATACCATGTGTTTTAGGTTTATTACTTTTGACCTATCAAAAGTATACCTTCATATTATATTTAATACTCAAATTTATATATTTCTCGATCAACCCTTAATTTTGATTTTGACCTAAAATACCCAAAATACCTTAAAATTGAAAAATAAAAAAACTTAAAAAATTATATAAAAAACCCTTTGAAGGAAGGGTTTAACCTTAAAAGTTTCTAAAATACCCTCAAAAATGAAT
This sequence comes from Artocarpus hirsutus, assembly GCA_946598075.1. Lineage (NCBI taxonomy): Eukaryota > Viridiplantae > Streptophyta > Magnoliopsida > Rosales > Moraceae > Artocarpus > Artocarpus hirsutus. The sequence continues at coordinate 8,142 of CAMOHE010051308.1, forward strand.
TTTTTTGTGAGTGTTTTTTTCTTCTTATTTTTGTAAGTTTTTGTTTTTGTTTTCTTATTTACTTAGGAATAATTTAGTCATTTTAAAGTTAAAATTAATTATTAATTGAAGTAAGATATAGATTTATGTATTAAATCTAATTTAAAAGCATATATTTGATGGGTCAAAAAATGAAGTGTAATTTCAAATAAACATAAACCAGAAGACATAAGGAAAGCTTCATATTATTGTAGCTTTTAAAATAATTTTTTTTAGTTGTACTCAGCTAGAAAGCAGCTGTAACATAAAGTAGTTGAGTGTTTGGTAAACTACGAATTTAAAAAAATGGAACCTTTAAAAACTATGGTTATGTGTTTGGTAAATGATAAATCTAGATTGTTGTAGACTTGTAAATGACTGAAGAAAACATTAAAACAATTTATAATCTTATTATAAAATATTTTTTTTTTACATGTTGCTTAATGATTAAATGTGAACCTTTTAATTATATTTTTTGTGAGTTTTGAAAAAATAAAAGAACAAAAATATATGATCCCACTGTATTTTTTAAGTAAAAAAATGCTTAAAAGTCAACATTTTATTTTTTCTTCAGTTGTACTTAATAGATGGTGCTCACGTTATATTTTGCATATCATAGTACTTGTTTTGAAGAGAGATGCACAGTTTATACAAATATATATAATAGGTAATTTCAAACATTCATTAAACTTCTTGCAATGTGATCTTAGGATATGAGGTGGTTGATATTCAATTTCATCTTTCAATCCTCCAAATTGTTCTACTTATGAAGCATGCTACATGGATCATCTGTGAATTTCTTGAAATGTCGATAAGTTACAAAGTGTGTTCTGATATAATTAATTATATAGTATCATGGTAGCGATAGCTGTTGATACTTGATTTGTGAAAGAATAACGAGACATATTTCTTAGGACTTCAAAAGTTCGATCAATCACAATTCTAATGGAAGAGTGTGTATAGTTGAACACTTCTTAGTAAACAGTGGGTCAACCAGTAGACTAAAATTGTCACACATCATCCGACCTACACACATTATCCGTCCACCAGCTCATTGTTAACATTTATTCTGACCTTCTCGTCGGAATACTTACAGCATGAAACACTTAATGAGCTAACGTACAGTAAGTCCCATAAATCCCACATGGACAATCAAATGAATACATGATTCAATTATGCTTTCTTATTAACTTTCCTTATCTTGAGCATTTCTTATCTTTCATTAGGGCCCAAGTGTTCATACCATTGCGCAATTTCATTTAGGTCTACGTAACACCATGACCATATTTTATCCTTTAAGCTCCCCTTACTTCAAGAGTCGGTACGACACTTTTTTTAACTTCTGGTGACATATTTACCAATCCATTTAATATGGTTGTCATACCAGGCATGAAATGATAATCATATGTTATCCATGATACTTAAATTCGTATGCATAGTAGGATACAAACAAGTATCTACTTCATATACATACATGTATTCATTATCGTATACACATGTACATAATATATGATACATAACAATACATAACATGTTATATACTAGGTATTCTAGTCGTATACACACAGGTACCTATTCTATACCTCTAGATATTCATTTCATAGCAACATACAAATTTACATCGTAATATATACCATAATATACGTATACACGTATTCTACACCTACAATTTCATACTGTAGGTAGGAAGGGTACTTACTTGCTTCTGTGCACAGCAAAATCAACTTCGACCTTCTTTCTCCTAGGCTCCTAGGATCTTGTTGGTCAATTACAAAATTATTAGCCAATTCCCAATATGTTTCATTACAAAACTTTCGTTACTTAATTGTTCGAGTTGTATAACTGTACATAACTCTACAAACATTGATTTCATTGTTTCTTTTTAATTCTACCCTATCGTCACTTACAAAGGGTGGGAACCGTTCTAATCACTTTCTTTTCCTATTTGAGAACTTTTTAGAGCTATTCGGGTTATTCGGGCAAAAATGACGATTTTGCCCTGTAGGCCTTATTGATCGATTCGAGCTCGATTTTGTTATTTTAACATTAATAGCCACTTATTAACTTAAGAATAATGTCCTAGTGGCTTGTAACACTTCATTTCACTCTTATGCCCATTTTTCATAAAACTTTACGGTTTAGCCCTAAACCGAAAATTTTGACAATTTTGCCTACCGGGCTAAAATTTTTCACTTTACACCAAAATTTTCTATTTTTCATAAGAAACATTTTTTCTTGAAGTAGCATACCTCAAATCATTTTGAAAAATGACATTTTTGCCATTTTGATACTTTTTCACTTTTAACAATTTCTTGAAAAATCCAAAAACTCACAAATAGTTGAGTTTTTCAATGAACCATCCACTATTAGTGACAGTTTCGTTAAGATCTACAACTTTCATGTTTTAAATTTTTCCAAAATCTCACTGTATAAGGTGTTTTCGGCTATTTTTCAAATCTACCGAGAAAAGAAGTTTTCTTTCAATTTAGTCCCTAGGACGTTTTGTCAAATCCTTTTCAAAATTTCAAATCTACCCCTACAGAGTCGGTCATTCTCATGCTCAAACTCCATTTTTACAAAATTTAACCTTAAAATTGCAAAAATTCATTTATGCAAAAATTGACATTTTGCACCATAAATCAAAATTTCACAATTAAAACATGCCATTCATCACCTGCCCATGAAATTTCATCAAACATAAGCTCAAAAACTTATATGGGTTTGAGAGAATAAAAATCCACAATTTCAAAACTTTAAAACTCAAAACTTACCAAAATAACCTCATTTTGATCTCTAGCCTTGAAATACCTTTTGATTTGCCTTCTAAACTCCCTTTTTATGCAAAAATAGTATGGGTTAATATTCCTCTTTCAACCCATGAAAAACCCCTTAAAAACTCATTAAAAAGTTTGGAATTTTACCTTAATTCTTGTAAAAATCCTTGAGCTTGCTTCTAAAAATTGTTTTGGGACTATTTTTGCAAAGTTTGAGGTTGAGAAATTTTTTTGAAGCTCTCAACAATGGCTGTCGAATTTGGGAGGAGAAGGAAGAAAGAAAATTTTGTGATAACTATGCATTAAATGCATTCTAATCCACTTGGTGACTCATTGTAGCGACCCCCTCCCCCTCTCTCCCGGGAGGAAAGAGAGGAGAGGAGGGCCACGCATCGTTTGTTCATGCATGTGAAGATGGGCAAAAAAAAAAAAAAAAAATCAAATCTTAACTCAACCCTAATGCAGAAATTATCATATCACTTATACAAAAGCTAAAAAAATCCGCTAAATGTCCTCAATAACAATTCTTAGTTTCTAATAACATCAAAGAAATACTTAAAAATAAATATTGCATCTTAGACTCGTCATGGGACCTTGGACCATTCTTGCTTAGTCATCTACATCCTTACTTGGAAGCTCACATGCATCACGAGAACTATATAAGCATAATGTTTAGTAAGTAAACCATAGTAGTTCCACATAAAAACATACTTTCATAAAAAATACTTTACTTTTAGGCTTTTGGGCCCGTAGCATAACGTTAATCTTAAGCAATCAGAACCTTTAACATTCATTCATAAATGGTCCCTATCTTGGAACATGCTTCCTCAAGGATTTGACCATGAAAACATACATAACATTGGTTGGTTCATGACAACAAGAGAGTTCACATCATACTCATGAAAAATCATCAAAAACATCTTTA
>CAMOHE010051309.1:0-11839 GCA_946598075.1 Artocarpus hirsutus
GGTATTAGGCACTAAACCACCAACCCATCTTGCATGAGTCCATGTATGTGCAAAGCCAACTGCATAAATTATAAAGGAACTATAAAGAAGTTAAATAAAAGCAGAGGCTCATTTGCAACAGGTTGTTTCTTAACCACAAGATATTGTTCTACGTCTGGTTATGACTGTTGTTTCTTTCTTTCAATATGTTTAGGAATGTGGCTAGGTACTCGACTCGTCTTTATCATTGCAATGACTTCAATTAACCTTAACCTTTTCGGCCATGTAATGAAACTTTCGTTGACTTCACCTACAATTATTACTTCAATTATCAAAAAAAGTAGTTCAATTGTTCTGACTGTAGGGTTAATAATATCCACATGCACATTTTGCTCCCCTAAGAGTGTTCCATGGACTGTATCAATTGGAAGCCCCTCCATCTATGTCTTTTCAAGCACAACAAGCATACACCCACCTTAATTGTATCGTCAACAAAGAGTTTGCATTCTTGATGCTGTTCGGGCTCTTGAAGACGATGTGACATTGGAGCTTCTAGAATTGGAGCTTTTGGAGCTTCTACTTCTTGAATGGAAGGGTTATAGCTTGCCTTGAAGTTGTTGCATTGTGAAACGGTCTCATCCATTGGTTTAAGTTCTCCTTGTGAAATAAAGTTGGTCACAAGACCCCATAGTTCTGCAATTTCCTATTGCAGGGAATCAATTCTCAAAGTAGGTTTAAGGTTGAAGTATTAAGACTGTTTGACATAATTAGATTGACTACAAACATGTCTTGAATGTTTAAGTTTTCCTAGTACCCTTAACAGTATGTCATCATTACCAATAGGATGGAAGGTCCTTTGAGTTTGTTGCTCTATGTACTCATCCTATAACACAATAAAAAATCAAGTTGTTCTTATTATGTTTCAAAAGTTATAAAATTACAAATTAAGAAATTGAGTTTAATAAACTTACAATCAATTGACCAATTTTTTAATATTTTGGATTTTTAAATTGTCCATTAGGGCCTTAACGCAATTTTACCTAGAACTCCTTCTGTGATGGTCGCACACTTGTCTTGGCTAACTGTATTTTGCTATGTTAGTAAAATATTAATGATAAAATCATTGATATATGTAACAGGCATAAGATAATAACATACTAATGATTGCTTAAGTACTCGATATCCGTTTCTACCAATCATAGAACTATATTCATTTTGTGTTTTTTTTTTTTTTTTTTGCTTTTGTCTATGGTAGTTGAAATTCGTCGAAACGTAGATATAGCACAAATGCTTCCTAATCTTCCTCGGTTATCAAGGGATAGTAGTGTACTATTGTAGAAGTAAATTAAATTGTAAATTAAAAGTAACATATTTGGAAGAATTTATTTTTATATGGTAAAATGACAAAACAAATGAAAAAACAAAAGAAAAAAATATGGTTAAAATGTAAAAAAAAAAATGCATAATTTCTTTTGGATGGATAAGGTTTTTTTTTTTTTTTTTTTTTTGGTTGGGTGTGGATTTAAAAAAAAAAAAAAAAAACCAAAGTTGGAAAAAAGGGAACAAATTGTACAAGACGAATCACCCTTTTTTTAACTATAAATGCCACACGACACTTTGAAGAATGTAATAGATTATAGAAATATCTTTCAACCAAAAAAATAATAATTATAAAAATATCCACGCGTAGTTCAATTATCGATAGATACAAAAAAAAAAAAAAAAAAGATTTCACATAATTACAAGCAATTATTTTATTCTTCCTTCCACTTTCTTGCGATTCAAATCCTTCGATACACGCAACAATGCCAACCAATCAATGACACGATAGAAAGAATCAAATAGTAACTTCGTGATGACATCCCCACCAAACTTGTTGTAAACCCATTCCCATCAAATGAAATCCAATGAAAACACAACACAAATTCCCTAATATATATGTATATATATATATATATATATATGAATGGACGGATTATTAATTAAGGAAACACATGCATGCATGGTCAGCAACTACTCCGATGATGGCTTGAGCCGTGGCTCGATGACCCGCCGCTACCCGCCTCACAGGGATCCCCTACGGCTACGGCGGCAACTGCGATGGCGCCTCCATGAGAACTACCATGACCACTAATGCTCTCCATGGCGTAGACTCCAGCCGCGGCTGCACCTCCGTGGCTTTCTTCGCCTTCCTCGACGCAAGGAGCCGCCGTGGGAACCATCACTGGCTTCCTCTTCCTCTTGGCGAGGCAGAAGAGGCCGACGAGGAGGAAAGCGAGGAAGAAAGCCCCGCCGAGCGAGACACAAACGACAATGACGGTGGTGTGGTTGTTGCCGCCCGAAGGCGGCGCCACTACGCCATTTGACGGAGGGGCGGCGCCGATTGTTGGCGTAGGCGGTCCGAAGGTGAGCGGGGGCGGGGCGTAGCCGTTGAAGGATGGCGGCGGGGCTGCAGGTGAGCTGCCGGGGCCGTAAGGGACTGTTGGAGGTGGTTTGGAATACGGTTTTGGGGGTTGAGCCGGTGGAGTTCCCTTGCTAGGCTTTGGAGGGTGTCCGGACTTTGGCGGCTGTGAATTGTATGGAGGTTGTGCTTTAGGCGGCGGTGATGACTTCGGCGGTTGTGGTTTGTAAGGTGTTGGTGGATGGGCTTTTGGAGGTGATGATTTTGGTGGTTGTGGTTTGTAAGGAGATGGAGTATGTGCTGGTGGTGTTTCTTCCGGTGGTGAATAATGGGGCGGCGGCGCCTTATACGGAGGTTGTGCTTTTGGAGGCGATGACTTAGGTGGATGTGGTTTGTAAGGTGTTGGTGGATGTGCTTTTGGAGGTGATGATTTTGGTGGTTGAGGTTTGTAAGGAGATGGAGGCTGTGCTGGTGGTGTTTTTTCCGGTGGCGAATAATGGGGCGGCAGCGCCTTATACGGAGGTTGTGCTTTTGGAGGCGATGACTTAGGTGGATATGGTTTGTAAGGTTTTGGTGGATATGCTGGCGGTATTTTGTTTGGAGGTGATTGTGGCGGCGGAGCGTAGTGGGGAGTGAACGGATGTGGTGGTGGAGCGCAGCCATTCGGAGGCGGCGCAGCTGGAGGGGATGCAGTTGGTGGCTGAGGATAGTAATGGTGGTGGTCTGGGGGTGGAGGGGGTTTTGTGTAGACATGGTGAGGTGGCGGCGGAGGAGATTGATAGTTGCAGTGGTGATCAGGGGTGGGTGGAAGAGGAGATGAAGGTGGCGGCGGCGGAGGAGGAGATTGATAGGTGTGGTGGTGATCCGGTGTGGGTGGAGGAGGAGTACATGACTGAGATGGCGGCTTAGGGTAGACATGGTGATGTTGAGGAGGGGCTGGTGGCGGCGGTGGGGGAGGACACGGGTAGGCGTGATGGTGGTTCGGAGTCGATGGTGGCTTCGGCCTAGGGTAGTCATGGTGATGGTCATTTGGTGGCGGCGGTGGAGGAGATGGATAGGCGTGGTGGTGGCCCGGAGTCGGTGGTGGCTTCGGCTTAGGGTAGTCATGGTGATGGTCATTGGGCGGCGGCGGCTGAGGAGATGGACAGGAGTGGTGGTGATCTGCTCTCGGTGGAGATGGTGGCTTAGGGTAGTCATAGTGATGGTCCCTAGGTGGCGGCGGAGGTGGTGGTGGCATGGGGTGATCGCCACACTGTGGAGGCGGAGGAGGCGGCTTCACTGGATTACATGGCGTTGGAGGAGATGGATAGGCGTGGTTGTGGCCCGGAGTCTGTGGTGGCTTCGGCTTAGGGTAGTCATGGTGATGGTCATTTGGCGGCAGCGGAGGAGGAGGAGGAGATGGATAGGCGTGGTGGTGATCCGGCGTCGGTAGAGATGGCGGCTTGGTGTAGTCATGGTGATAGTTTTTAGGTGGCGGTGGAGACTTGTGCTGGTGGTGGTGGTGGTGATGGTGAGGCGGTGAGGGCTTCGGGTGTTGGTGGTGTGGCCGCGGAGGTGGTGGTGGCGATGGCGGTGGCCTGGTGTGCTCGCCACATGGAGGAGGAGGCGGAGGCGGCGGCGGCGGCTCCACGGGGTTACATGGCAGAGGAGGAGATGGCACTGGTGGCGGAGGGGGAGAGTAGTAAGGATAACCGTAGGTCATTCTCCTATACAAGTATGGAGAGTGAAGCGCAGTTTGAGAACCAACTGATAAGAAGACACAATGACATACAGGAATGTATGACTGTGGGATTGGTAAGATGCAATGAGAGTGAGTTGCTGTTTGTACCAGTTGGAAAAGTATTCCAACTCTTTGAATTAAGCAGCCTTAATACACCCCGGGCCCCAGTTAGTTTATTCTTTCAAGGAAGATGACAATTGCACTTACTCTAATTGTTTGAAGTTTCTGCCAAGTTGTCAAATGCATGAAAAAATAAATAAAAAAAATACGCGCAAAATAAGGAATCTGACTGTTGGGAAAACAATAATCATTTTAGTTCCTGTTCTTAACTCTAGCTGCCTTGCACGCTTCTTTTGAGACTTCATTGTTTGGGTTTTGGTCCACAATGGCAGCTTTCAACAACGATGTATTGTTCTACAGAGAGAGTAGCCGTGTTAAATTTCTCGACTGTGACTGGGAAAAATATTGGCGTGGATTCTTTGGTTTTTGTTATTGCTTTAGTTATTTTTGGTCAGCACAGTTATAATTAATTATAATAACAAATTGCAATAAAAAATAGTCAATTAAATAAATATTTTTTTTCACCTGACGAACTATTTTTTTCCTTTTCCCCTTCCACAAAGATATGACTTACATACAGGTTTGTTGTTTTTTCACTTCACGGAACCTAATGTTCTTACGTAAACTTTTGCTTAGTAAATGATTTTAAATTAGTAATTTACTTTAAGTTAATATGATTTAAATTAAAATTTAAGTTAGTGATTTGAATTGTTATCTAAATTAGTGTATGAATATGCATTTAAGTTTTTGATATGAGTATAAAATAAAATTGAAATTCATGTTTAGAGAGACAGTAAAAATAGTTTTTAATTTATTAACAAATCTAATAAAATGTTAATGTTAATCATCCTAAAAAATATACAATATGGATATTAATTTATTCTTCTCTTCGCTAGAAACACAATAAAAAAAGAATCATCTTAATTGGATATCAAATAAAGAAAGTATGATTTTTTTCTTAAATATAAGAGAAAGAATTTTTAGTTTCTACTGTATTAAAGATATATTCACGTATCAAAAGTTTAAGAGAACATAAAAACTCTAAAAACTTATATTCTTGATACTTAAAAAATTTAAATTTAAAAAAATAAATACATATTTAAAAAAATTTTAATATTTAAATTTACATTTAAATATATTAAGTTTAAATAACAGTGCAAAGAGGCGTTTGAGGCTTAGTCCCATCTGATCTAAGGATAAGTGTCAAACTCTCATTTAATTATCATCCGACATGCAGACTTTCGGCTCTTTGTGCAGAGAGAAAGGGCAAAAAGTAAAGAGGACTGTACGGAAGGATTGTACAATTTGATGGTTGCGAAAACCAGTCCAGCCTAATCCAATTTCGGCTCCAGTTCCAACCCATTTTTACTTTTTCTCAATTCTTTTTTTTCCCTTATTGTGACACTTTATTTAAAAAAAAAAACTAATAACTAATCTTATTTTAATTTTTTGGAAGTTATGACACGTTTTAATTGTTGCACCCGATGGGATGCCGATACACTGAACCGGCCTTTAAATAATTATGTGCACAGTTTTCCTTTTTGGAAGGGCATGTGTACACTATTTTAATGACCAAGCTTAATTTTTTAAATAAAAATTGTATCTTAAATTAAAAAATACAAATATTAATTCAGGCAAAAAAAAAAAAAAAAAAAAAAAAAATGACACATTTAATAACTTACCCAACCCAAACAACAAACCGAAACCAGTGATAGATTCAATTGAAAACGCTTTGTTATTTTATTATTTGTACTTCCTCGTTTTTCTTTTCTACACATTTTATATACACCAGGGAATTCGCTGTCAATATTCTTCTCCATGATGTCATATGAACAGAAGTTCTTGCATTGAAACTTGAAAGTTAGGATCATAAAATATTGCACAAATTAATCACTTGAGATTTGCTTGAATTTTATTTTCTAGCATATTTAAGAACATAACCTAAAGTGAAAAACACTAACAATTTAAATTTTAGAAGAGGAAACATGGTAGTAAAATTAATTTGAACTAAAACTTAGGAGGCCTTGTTTGATGCAGCTTTTATTTATGTTTTTAGCTAGTAAAAGAAAATAAGTAAAACAGTAACTTTTTAATAAGTGTTCGGAATCGCATTTTTAAAAGAGTTTAAATATACCTAAATAAATTTTAAATTTTTGTAAATTAATAAAAATATTATAATAGAGTTTATTACAATGTTTTATTAAAGTTTTAATACATGTTTTAAGATCTATTTCAGAAATATTTTTTTTTGAAAAACCATATTTTGTGGGTTTGTTTGAAAGTACTTTTATAAACCCAAAACACTTTTATCAGATCATTAAAACAGTTCTATAAGCATTTTTTGGACACAAAAAGTTAAAAACAGTATATAAAAAGCGCTCCCAAACAGGCAACAGGTTCTTTTAATTGTTCACGCAATTTTGCACTCAGCGAGACTTAAGCATTCCTCCATCCATGATTGGGGTTCTACACAATTGTAACTAAACTTACCAAAAACAGTAGTTTAATATCCCAATAGATTACAAGCTGGAAGCCATAGTGGACAGAAAAAATAAGACAAGAAAAAAAGGGGAGTCAACTAAAGGACTAAATGCTATATGGGGTGGCGTCTTAAAGAAATAAAATTAGTGTTATTTAGTAGGGCTGTAGCAAAAAAAGTAGCAAGTCTCTTTCCTTTTCTCACTGTTTAAAAGAAAAGTTCTACTGTAGCCAGCCAAACGTGATGATCCGGTTTGCTTTATTTACGGGATGCATCTTATCTCAACATTGTCTACTGGTCAAGATTAGAGACAGATATTTAGTATATTTTAAAAAAGTACTGCAACTTGACATGTATTGTTTTGGACCTATTATTGATTCTGCCCTTACATATGGAGACATTATTGTTTACCTCTATATATATATATATATATATATATATATATATAGAGGGAGCTTCCTAGAACAAATGAAAGGCTCCAGTGGGAAATTTCTCATCGTTAGGCAGCTTGTCCATTAGTCAAATAGATCTCCTTATTTTTTTCTTTAAAAATAAGAATACTAATTTAAATTTTAATTCCTTTTCTATATAAAATAAAAAAATAAGACATCCCTAATTCCGGTGATAATTCACTAATTTTATCATGTCTTCTTTTCATTAGAATATAAAGGCGTGAATGAGAAGATCCTCAAAGTTTGAGCTAGCCTTTTTTCTAACTGCATGCGTCCCTAATTTCGGTGATAATAAAACATCCCTAATTCCGGTGATAATCCTTTGTTTTGTTACCGTTTTGTCTTGAGACATATTATTATATTATTTATTAATTTACTGCAGATGATTTTTTTTGTTGAATTTGGATTCTTACATAATTATTAGTCGATATTCTTATCTTTGTGGGAATTGGAATGTTTATTACCTTTAATATCCATATTTGAGGTTTAACTGATTTAATTGTGAATTTGGATTTTGTGGACAAGGTTTTTAGATATTGCTTTTAAACCTAGGTTTGATTCAAATATTGCGAAATTAATTTCTAAAGATTAACTCAAGTTATTTTTGAAGTTTCAACTAGAGTTTATCACATGCTACAGTGTAAAATTCTCACATGTTAGTGTTTAAGTTTCAACTTCAAGTTATCACTTGGTTCTTAAATACTCTTCTAGTTGATTTCGACAAGATTTTACATATCATATTTGTACCCAAATATGATAATGTTGGTTTGCTAACTATAATAAGTTTGAATTTGAGTAAATTATATTGTTGTATCTTAAACAATTCACTTTTTACATAATACACTCCAAACTTTTAATATTGGTACAATATATTTTGAATTTTGAAATAATTGACAACTAAGGTCTAATTAGTTTTCCCTATATACTCTTATTCCGTCCTCAGCTTTAATTTTTTTAATTTTATATGACAAACTCTACCCTTAAAAAAATTCGCGCGTAAATTTTGTATTGCACATGACCCTTGCTTCAAGCGAATCGGGGTGGAGACTGATGCTGTAAACGTGATCAACTAGATCTTGTCTTGCTCCTCTTCGGCCCCTTCCAAGCCTACCATGGAAGACATTACCGGGCTTTCGAGTGTTGCAAACTTAGTGGGCGTATCTGTAATTTGATCCAGGGATTTGCAAAGGGGTAGCACGTCTTTTAGTCAAGATGGCTATTGCCAAAGCTACTTCGCCTATGTGGACAGTGGAATGATGCTTTTTAACTTATTTGTATTTCTCCACTCATGTGGTCTTGCTGTGATTTGCAAGCTTCGTTTGTATCAATAAATAAATAAACAAAGTCGCATGGATAATTTTACGCAGACACTACTATAAAAGGGTGAATAGAGGATGCTTAATAGCTGAGCTGGAGGAGAGGTTACCTACAAACTGTCCTCTATAATCTACATTAGAGGATCGGGGTTTATAAAACCGTCCTATATTGTTATTAAAAGAAGACGTGCTTAAATATTTCTCCTCTATTTGGCTAATTTTTTCATCCTAATTATTCATCCTAATTATTCATCTACAATTTTAAATCCTTCTCGTACTCAAACTTAACTTCCTATTTCCTCCATATATAAGTGACTCTTACTCTCTTTTTATTTTTGTTTTCTTTTTTTAATTTTTGTATACGTAATTAATTAGCTTAATCATTTTATTTGTTCTGCCTAACTAGTAGTTGAAGGTTTTATTTGCTAGTAGTTGGAGATTTTTATTTGTGTGAAGATTGGACGGTTAGACGTTTCTCTTTTCTTTTTTTTTTTTTTAAAAAAATCTTTTGAACTTTTTCAAAATTTTAAAAGTAAAAATTATCTCTATTAAAATTAAAGTAATTTCTATGCAATATTTTTTTGATTATGCACATTCTACTTTTTAGGAAAAGAGAGAAAATTAATTGAGAATCAAAACCTCAATTTAAGTGTTATGCATTCTTTTATTATTATTTTTTTGTACATCATGATGATCGTAGGCAATAGCTACAAACTAACGAGTAATGAAATATACAATTCTTAAAAAAAAAGAATTTTTGAAGGGAGCATGATAGCAAATCATGGTATATGGAAATAAATCGTATGCTTATCTTATGCTACTTATATGATATTAATCTCACTTGAGTTAAACCCAAAAAGAAAAAAAAAAAATCTGAATTGAGTTGAAATAGCTGCTGTGGGTGGCGATCCCGTTTGGCATTCTTTTGGAAGTTACTTTTTGCCTATAGCGCTTTAGGAAGTTTTGGTAAAATCCCGTTTTTAAAAAGTTACTTTTACAAACTATTGTCCAAATTGTTTCTAAAAACTGTTACCCAACAAGAAAAATTATGAAGTAAGTTAAAGGTTGTTTTCTTTTTTTTAATAATAATTCTGCTTTTATAATTTAAAATTATTAAATTAACCTTAATAATAATTTATAATTACTAACTAATAGATTTTTTATGCCTGGAAAGGATGATATGATCATGATAAGAGGTCAGATGCATTTTTTTAGATGTTGTTGGCTTGTAATTTTTTTCTTTCTTCTATCAGATTTTTGTTTTTTAAAGATCATCTTTGATAAGCCACAATCCTTTTCCTTTACGTATTTATTTTTTTGCTCTATTAATTTCTGTAAAATTTTTTAATAATTGCCTAATAAGCAATTTTTTGTGCATACTTTAAACAAATGTTATGTATATTAACCTTAAAATTAAAATTAATTAAAAATAAAATATATAAATATACTTAGTGAAATATGCCTTTTTTTGTTATTATATATTTTTACAGCAATTTTATATATAATTTACTAAACACCTACAAAATTTTACTTCTAGTTCTCACATCCGCTTTGAAAAAAATTTACCAAAGGCTTACTTGTTTTTGATCCACAGCAGCAATAATACAATACATCTAAAGCAATAGCACAGCACAATAATACCATACTGGCCTAAAATCAATTAGTGTAATCCCAACTTCTTATAGTGCCAAGCAAGATCCAAAAACTTCATGAAAAAAAAACCAGCCGAAAGAGATTGAAACAGGGGAAAAACAGAGAGATTGAAAACTTCCAATATGTATACATATATATATATATATATACACACATATGTACGTGTGTGTTTATATATATATATATATATATATAAATTCACATTACACGTCAACCGTCTAAACTGAACCCACAAAGACGCCAAATCAACGTAACAAAATTCTCACAAACAAAAGCGTTTGTAGAGAAACGAAGCACCAGAAAGATGCCCTTTTTTTTTTTTTTTTTTGTCAACATTTTTTCTCATAATGTTGCAAACCTGATATTTATCTTTTTTATATATGTAAAACAATATACTTTTAGTTCTCATCTTCATATTAAATTTAATAGATAAATATATACTTTTCTCGATAAATCTTTAATTTTGATATAAATAATTGTCTAAAATATTCTCAAATTTAAAAAATTAAGAGAACTTTAAAAACCTAAAAAACTTTATAATAAAGTTTTTGGTTTTAAAAATGTACAAAATACCCAAAATACCCTAAAAATAAGTGTAAAATACCCTAAAAATAAGTGTTGTGTGAGTTTTTGTTTTCGTTTTCTTCATATTTTTGGAAGTTTTAATTTTTTTTTATTACTGAAGGATAATTTGTTCATTTTAAGGGTAAAAATCAACTATTGATAAGGTAAGGTATAAATTTGTGTATTAAATCTAATCTATAAGGAAAGATTTGATGACATAAAAAACTAAATGTATAATTTTTGAATTAGATTAAAACAGACGTATAAAAATATAAACATGCCTTTATTTATTAGTCCTTTTAAACGTAATGTTTTAAATGGTATATATACAATATTTTAAGATGATTTGCAAGTTATCAAGTCATATGATGATAGAAAATAAATAAATATGAGAAGAGCAACATTTGAACATGACAAAATTTGAACATGACAAAAGTGTTAATTATTTTGTAATATGTCTATGTGTTAAGTATTGTAATCTCAAGAGACATATCAAGAAACCGATAAAAGTACTCCTATATTTCAATGAAAATAATTCGAGTTACACAAAACATATATGACATGACGAATGTTTATCTATCTTTTTTATCGAAATTCTAGAGTCCAAGAGATTATCTTATCAATGAGGATGAGATGACAATTTAGTAGACATGGTAAATAAAGTTGAAGAAAGGTTTGCTGAGGATGCCAAACAATTTCATCGTCCGTTGAATGACGCAAACACATTGTTATATAATGAATATATCAAACTCAGCAAGTTGTCAGCAGTGGTGTGACTTTGCAATTTAAAGGCTGACACAAACTTTACATTGCTAGACTTTCAAAATTGAATTTTGAAACACCCGTTATTTTAACGGGTATGATTTTTTGTAAAATCATAAGAATAAAATGTCACTTTAGCATTTTTACTAAGTCTCCGTATTAAATATTTTAAATCTACCTATCACTTATTTTACCAACCTTGTCCAACTACATTAATGCTCAATTAAATAGCATCCTTATCATTTGGAGACACAGAATTAATTCACCTCAACTACCAGGGGACATCGATATGTTTTCTCAACCACATTTTTAATGCTTCCTTTATCTTCTTCTACAACATACCCCATTTGTCCCCTCAATTATGTTGACATTATTTGCTAAAAGTCTCCGTGGGAGACATGATAACATTTTCTTTAATGCGCATTTAATTCTATCCCGCTCCTCCACTATTTT
>CAMOHE010051310.1:14691-32443 GCA_946598075.1 Artocarpus hirsutus
TATTTAAATTAACAGGTGCAATGAATGTCAAAAGTTTTTTTTTTTTTTAATTTTCATTCAAACTTGTAACGTTCTTTTCAGCGAAAAGGAAAATCCAAATATTTTTTTGTCATATATATATATATATATATATATATATATAGTTTTCATTTTTTATCATAAATAAAAATTTGTGTGAGCTGAAATCTTGATCGTATTGGGATTGTAACTTAAGGCATCTATTTTCTTGAATTTGATCGATATTTAATAGGTCCCACATATTTTTTTTTATTCTCTTTTTATCCGCAACTCATAGCACCTCTATTACCTGACTTTATGGTTATTCGAAACATTTCAACAATATCTCTCTTATTTGATGTTCTTACATCAAGTTTTATAATATTCATCAAGTTTTTCTCTAACTTCTCTTTGGATCTCTGGCGTTGCCGTGGCCTCCATTCTCAGCTGTGGCCAGATTAGGATTGTCACCAGATTTTCTTTCATTGTCGTTTGGGCTGTCCGTTTTTGTTTTCCTTTTTGTAGTTGTCAAATAATATCGTTGATGTTTTTGCCGGGTTTTATGTTGTTTAGGTTTTTTTCTTGTAATAAGGAAGGCGGTTTTCCCATTTTCTAGTATTTTGCAAGCCTTTGTGCTTTGCAACATGGTGTTAGGCCTTGCAGTTTTTAGTCTCATGATCTTGTTTGATCAGAATTATCCATTGTCTATAATGATGTGCTTAAAAGAACCATTTGTGTGCTTGATAAGTGATGTGTCTTTTCAGTTTTTTTTTGTTGGAACTCGATACATGTTATACCCTTGTGCGTTTCAAGTGGTTTTGGTTCATTGTCTGCATGAAGTCACTAAATGCGTTGAGGTTTTCCACGTATAAATTAGTGTTTTCTATTTCTTTAGCTCGGAATGAATTTAACATTTATTAAAAAAAGAAAGTTCATAATATTGATTAATCAAAATTATATGTTATCATTATAAATAATTCAAGATTTTTTTATTTGATGTTCTTACATCAAGTTCATAATATTCATTAATCAAAATGTTAAGTTGCACATATCTGCAACAGACCTTGGTCAATTTTCTTCCCTAGCTATTCTCTCTAACATACTTCGTAATACAAGTTTTTATCCCTAATGTTTGGTTTACCGGTTCAAATAAGAAAACTTTCAGTTATAACAAGTTTTACTGTAACGTTTTCTCTCACAAAACTTCAATCGCCACCCACTGCGTTTCCAGTTCAAACAACGGTCCAAACATCACATGATATACTACTTCGCCTGTACACCAATATTTCGAGTTGTATTGTTCAGAAAGATACCAAAAAAAGGAAAATGTGAGGGTAGACTGGTTAACCAGAGATTTATGTAATGATATTGTTAAGAGGATTCATCAGATACATTCAGTTTCCCACCATAAACAAAAGCGGAATTACTTCATTTCCGCGGAAAATCTAACCGCCATTTTACGGTTTGGATCAGCACATATACACAAAGAAAGAAAAAACCAAAAGGCATTTTGTTGGATAAAGATTAGAATACTAGTCCCAGGTTCTATTGAATAAAAGGGTACCTAGAAATGTAATACTCCCTCACACGAGATGCTCCATCTCTGGCCAGAATGCCTTCAAGATCACCGATAATTCTAGCCAACCATATTTCTAAATTCCTCTGGATTTCCTTGAAGTTGTTCCCGATGGAGTCTAATGACCGTTTTGTCGCGAGGTTCGCAAAGCTTCCCATCTCAACTCCACTGTAGTTCTTCCCAATCTCAGTTTGTAATCCCACCAGCTTCTCACCAGTTTCCGATGCATGTTGCTTAAGCCTAAATGCTTCGAGTAAGAAATCCGTTTGCCGTTGTGTACGGAAATCCAGACTGAGAGTTGGTTCACAGGGATCACTAGCTTGCTGCAAAAAGAAATGAACTTATTTGAACAGATCTACTACACTTGCAAACACTTCATGATCCCACAACTAGTAAAACTAAGGAAAAAGGAGGCAACCAAAGTATAAGACATATAGAAGCACTTACATAGATTCGTGCACTGGAGAGAGTGTTATTCCTTAACAAAGAAACAAGTGCGACCCATACATGAATTCATACAACAAATAGGATGGTTGAGTTTTTGCTTAGTGCACTCAAAATGGGGAAAAAAATTACAAAACTGGGTTTTCACAACAGGTTTCTAAGTTAGAACCTAACTTAACTATAACCATAGGAGTTCTTAAGATTGTCTACCAGAAATAGTGTCAGAATCTTAGCTATTTGAACGTTTTATTGTACTTATCTGCAGAGATTCAATTATTTTTCCATTCTGCATGCACGAGAAATTGTTACAAGAGGTCAGCAATATCATCAAAATTGTAGAATGTTTCACATCTTGTGGCACATCAAAAGTTAGAACAGTCAATGTAACGTTAAGTCATTGTCTTGCATACAGACAATCTGAAATTTCTTTCAGTGATGGAGTATCTCAAATCAAGGGATGACAACTAAGACTGCAAATTTGATCACATAGAGCAATAGGGCAAACGTGTTAGCAAATTACCATTCTTCGGCATAGATCATCTATCTTCCCTGCAAGAGCCTGATATCTCTTTGCTTGCTTCCTCATCAATGAGGGGGCCTTCAAAAAATCACTCTTTCCAACTTTTTCCAAATTCAGTAATTCTTCTTCAAGTAGTTTCAGCTTTGACGAGACCCCAGTTGATTCACCATCTACCTTCCAAGGAGATTCCCTTCTAAGAGGAAGAAATGTTGCCCTCTCATTAACAACAGGTTACAATTTTACATGCTTAATATGATTAACTGTATCGAAAACTAAATGCTTACCTTGCTACAAAATGCTTCATATCATACCTCGACTCCACGGATTCATACTGTACATCCTGCAACAATTGAAAAATTCAAAAGTCCAATGCAATGAGAATAACTTCACAACTTTAACCAAAGAGGAGTTCAATATCCTATCAACTTCTTTAACTTGACCAAGTTGAAAGAGTCAATAAAAAGGAGAACATTACTAAACACACACACACACACACACGTGTACATATAATGCAGAAGAATAATAATCTTGAGATTCTTGATATGTGGCTTTGTGCTATTAATTGATCCTTTCAGAAAAGATTCTCCATTTGCACCGTTAACGTGCGTTGGAAAGTAGCTCTAAAGCTGCAAGTTAATTAAGAAGGAAACAATCAACTGTCATCTTTAAATACTGTAGGACAAGCTCCAGAAGAATGTTTATATAATTGCCTCATAAAGAAACGGCATGATATACATGAAAGTTTCTAACAGCACCCTATTTCACGAGCTAAATATTTATAGGTGTAAATTAATTTGAAAAAGCCAAATGGGCAGTCACGTTTTCGTTAGCTCCGAAGACAAACACCAAAAAATGATTATTGGAGGATAAATTACTCAAAGCATAAGCGTTAACAATGCCAATCCAATAGGAATTTCCCTAAATTTCTTGAAACAGAACATGAAGTAAAAGGAGAAGGAACAGACGAAAATCAATTATATAATAATATACAACTCGCGAGAAAGAAATAAGAGTTTTAATAAAAAAAAGTTAGTTACATTGGCCCACAAATATAATGGCAGCACAGAGACTCTCGCCCACTATTTCTACGAAAAAAAAGTAATACTCGTTGCCTGATTGGAGAAAAAGAGATGTTAGGTGGCTACGCTAGCCCAGGAAAAAAGTTGAATGCAACTGACTAATCAACTTATTACAGCCAATGATCACCTATCCGTCCAAATAGTTGATTGTAACTTTTCTAGCTTTTGGATTATTCTGCTTAGCTGGAATATTGTTCACTTGCAACGATTTTCTTACTGGAAGCTTGACTTCGTCAAAATGTCTTTTGTGTCACATGGTAGTAAGCATGATGGTCTTAGCAATCTAGCAGCTGATTTTGATTAAAGAAATATATCAACGTACTTCTAAAACAAACTTGGAAAAAATTAAGAACAAAAATAGAATACTTATAGAAAAAGGACATTGACAAAAGCAAGCAAAGTTATGTTACATCAACTTGAAAGATCACCTTTTATCACCGTTTGATAAACAAAAGATTCAGTCAATTACCAACGAAAGATTAGACCAGGAAGGACCCAATTTTATGAACAGTGAAGTGAGATTAAACCCAAAAATCATTTTCATATCAGGAATTGACCTACTATTTCATTTTACCTTTAATTATATATCGAACAACGTTTACATGTTTGAAAAGAAATCAAGCAAATTGTTTATTTTCCATCTAATCATGTTTAACCCCCGTAATCTAAGGAAAAGATAAAAAAGAACAAGGAAGTTCTCGCCTTCGCAGAAAGTCCTTTCTTTCTTGACTTCGTCTACTAATTTCAAGAAAACAAAACATAGACCAGAATTTCTTGTACTTCTTTGCTTTCTTAAGTCCCAAACTCAAATCTTTGAGAACAAAAAAGAAAAAAAGAAAGAAAGAAAGAAAGAAATGAAAGATAAAAATGTTTATGTACTTGACAAATCCAGACAAGAAATGAAACAGAGAATGGGAAGAATAGGCCATACCTGCCAGAGAATGGCTCTCTCCGCCCAATCCTTTGAAGCCGAAGCCGAAAGAAACTCCGGACCAAACTCCACAGAACGATCTTCACACACAACATCATCACCTTCATCACCGCGATCGTCGTCATCGTCGACGTACTCCGAGTTCCCATCGGCCGCCGTGTCCACCGCCGCATTAGTCCGCGACATGAATCCGATGACCTCGTCCTTCTCGGCGAGCTCCCGCTCCAGCTGGCGGAGGCGGTCCCTGGAATCTTCGTCGGCCTTCTCAAGCTCCGCGATCCTGGCGTTGAGGTGCGCGATTTCCTGGTTGGAGGCGTCGATCTGCTGAAGCAGCCACTTCTCCTCGGCCTGCCAGGCGTTCCGGTGGCTGGCGAAGATCTCGACAACCCTCGCGTTCGCCTTCGAGTCCTCCTTCCTCCTCGACCTCATCTGCCGCACCTGCTCCTCCGCGTGCCCTAACCTCCCCGAGAGCTCCGACGCTTGGCTCTGCAACTGCGTCCAGTTCTTCGGAGCCAACGCCAAGAAGACGCCGAAGCTCACGCCGATGTAGGACCGCAGGAGCTTCCTCACGTCCTCCAATTGCAGTTGGCTTTTCGCTTCCTCTTCCTCTTCCTCTTCCTCTTCTTCTTCTGGTTCTTTTTCCGCCATTGTTGATGGATTCCGATTACTGAGACTGAGAGTGAGAGTGAGAGTTTTACACTCTCGAGGTCAGAGAGAGAGAAAGAGAGAGCGGGGAAAGAAAAGGGGGTTGGCTTTTGAGAGCAAGAAGGTCCTTTTCTCTTGTTTGTTTAGGACTCTGCTTTTGTTTTGTTTTGTTCTGCTTTGTTCTGTTAAGGAAGCTTTTTTGTGGGAAACCTTTGGCATAGATGTTTTCTTCTCTGGATAATAGAAAAGGCCGGGGGCATTTTGACCAATTTTACAAAACTGGGACAAAGTAAAATAAGGTATATAATTATGAGGATATTTATATCCTAAATTAACTACACTTAAAAAAATATATAAAATAAAAATAATATAGGTCCCGTAAAATACATAAAAAGAAAAAGAAAGAAAATGACAAATAAAATACGTAGAAAAACATTGTGGGTTTTAGTTTCAACCCGGTTGTTATCTCCATTGCCAAAACAAAATCATTAATGACTTTAAATAAAATACATAGAAAAATATAGGTCCCATCAAAAACAAGAAAGTGCGTGACTAATCGATCCAAATATAAACAAAACAAGTCATTAATTAATTTTAGATTAGCGCTTAAATTTTTCACAATCATTTTGGTAGTTGATTAGCTAGCGGTTTTGATATTTGAAACCAACTAAACAGACCAAAAACATACCTTTATAATTTTAATACTTCTTAAAATATTTTTCTTACAATGTTATTTTTTTTGGTGACAAAGTAAGTTCTTTCTTTTTAATATATGCTCATAAGTTAAGTTCTTTTTTTAGCAAAAAAAGAAGAAAAAAGAATGAGCTTCAAACTAACAAAATGCGTCCTACTACACTAGATAACTAAACTTGATCATGTGTCGTATGACTAGCCCTTTTATTTTTTTTATCGATTAACAATCCAACACTCTAAGTGACACCCTAACCTCCTAACGCTTCGAGTCCCCACTCTCTTCTCTATTAAATTCCGCTTCATTGTGCTTCAAAAACTGCCTTGTGCGGCTGTTATGGCCCACGCTGTTGCGTTATGGTGCATCCCGGAGATGGGCAGTCTCTGTGCCCACGTCGCAACGAGTTGATGTTGCCGCTACGCCCACCTTGCTATAACCTTCTTGTTACACGGCTTTTGTTATCCCCTTTCGTTTACTTGTCACTAGAAAAATTTTCAAAAATGCAGCTATTTATTTAATTAGTTTTTGCAATTCGTTGTGAAATAATTGAATATTTGTGTGAAAAATTGTTGGCATTTTTTGTTTATTTTTATTCTGACTTATTAAATACTAATTTGTGAAAATAGTTGAATATTGTGTTGTTGTTCATCTTGGTGGTTTTGACTCTTAAAAAAAGAGTATAGCTTAGACATCTATCCTTCTTATAAGACAAACGTTAGAACTTTATATGATTAGGGTCAATGTGGTATTAGTATTCAAGGCGCTTTACTTTGTATCAAAAAGAAAGGAAAAGTAAGGAGCAATATTTTTTCCTTTTAAATAATGTGTTTACTTATAAAATTTTGTAAACAAAATCCTCGAGGTGCTCTCTCTTCTTTCTTTTCTCTACTAGAGTCTCCCTAATCTTTCTACTACGCTGCCTCTATAAGAGGCCTTGAAGGGTCGGAGTTCTACACCGGCCGAGGCTAGTCTCTAGACTCCTGGCCCCATGGGAAGTCTCCTATACGACGACGAGAGGATCTTAGGCAGTGGTTGCATTTTCAGTGCCTGGGTGGGAGAATTTTGTCGGGCTTGGGGGGGGAGTGGTTTTTGCTGCCTATCGCTAGGCGGTGTAGCAGGGTAATCGAATGTGGCAGAGAGGGGGGTTTCGGGGCTTGTCTTTTCGTGCATTAAAGGATTGGTGGCATTCTAAGGCCCTTCTTTATGAGAAATCTATGTCTTTAGTTAAAGGGTCGGGGTTGCGCTACCACTGGTTGGTGGATGAATGCAATGGCTGGTGTCCCTCACGAATCAGTGGCTTTGCCCTCTTTCTACTTCACTTTGAACTAAATACTTTGCGAAGATCTCCTTTTTCATCCATGGCCGAGGTTGGATCATCGCCGTAATCTCTATGTTTGTCATTTGGGATATACTCTTTTGCTTTTGTTTTTGTGATTATCAAATAAAGGCGTCGTTGTTTTAGTCCTATGTGTTTTTGTTGTTTGGTTTTTTTTTTTTTTTTTTTGTCGTGATAGCAAAGGTGGTTTCCTCACCTTCAGGTGCTTCGCAAATCCTTGCACTGTGATATGTGGTGTTAGACCTCAGTGTCTTTAGCTTCTTGATACTGCTTAATCAAAATTATCCACTGCTTATAGTGGCCCATTTGAAAAAGTCTTCTATGTGCTCGATTAGTAGTATGTCTCTTTAATTTTATTTTATTGGAACTTATTACCCGCTTTGCCTCTTTGAGTATTTTAATCGAATTCACTGATGGTTTCAGCTTGTACTTGGTGTTAAGTCGCTAAATGAATTATGGTATTTCATGTCTGAATTAGTATGTGTACTTCTCTAGTTTGGAATGAAATTATTATGTTCAAAAAAATTATAAGAGTTTTGTAAGCCCTACACAATATAAGGAATGATAAAAGAGAATTGCAATCCTTATTTATCCCTTAGTATTGATTATATATCAAAAAGAACTAATATTTACTGATATGTCCAAATTCAAATGTTAATATTAATAGTTATTTGTTATATAAAAAGGATATTTTAATAATGCCATTGAATAAGTCCTCATTCTTAAATAAGTAAATATTAGAAAGGAAATGAGATTGTTTCCTCTTACACCATCAAAATAGATAGATAATATTTGAAGGAGAATGAATGACCCCATTACTGTTACTATACTTTCCTTTCCAATCCTATTACCTTTTCTATTATATTCCTTTACGATTTGATAAAACGCCCTAAGAGTATTTTTTTCAAAGATTTAATACAAATTGCTTAGATAGTATTTTTAAAATTTGACTGGTTAAGGTTCTTAAAAAAATTGACAGGTTAAGAACTTTTTTTTATCCTTTTTAAGTTACAAATTGTGTTTTTGATTATAATTTTTTTTTTAGGACATAAACCTAAAGAAGAGTTAACAGACACCTTGAAAACAACAACTAAGCCCGTACTACATGAAATAATACCTTCTAATAAGATTTGATCTCTCAGTAAATTCTAATGACTCTTAATAGGAGAGACGTATGTTAAAGGCCTAAAGATAGGATAATACCTCAACATGCTAAAATAGAGTATATGTAAAGTTCTTTTCGATAAAGCCTTGACAATTGATGGGTTCTTCTAATCGCCTGAAAGGTAAGACTCAGTAACACTAAGGCCAGCACTTAAACCGCCAATAGACAACTCATGTGGACCCAAACACCTGTCCAAACTCAAGTATGACAAAGTTATAGCAAATCTTACAGATAAGAAAGCCACCTTTGTTATTACAAACCTAACAAAAAGACAACACAAAAAACCACAACAACAAGGCAGAAACTTTTAGATCTTAATTAAAAAACAAGTACACACTAAGAAAATATATCAATTGAGAAAACAAGGAACATTGGTAGCCCGAACCACGAATCGTCTAGAAGCCTCTAACAATAGCCCAGTACAACACAGTTGAGATCCACCGTCACACGACAAGTGACAAGTCTGACCACCACCAGCCACCAACCAAAATACCCTCAGTCGAACTCTTTTGCCTATCCCTGGAACAACCATGAGCATTCAAATCCAACCAAACCATGACCCATCTCAATCACCGCAAGGGAAAAGTCTACAAGCCATCATCGCTGGTCTCATTGTAGCAACTTCAACTAGCAAAGACCACCCTATGATACCTAAAACTTGATGCTATCTGTTCGGTCTTTGAAAAGTGAGTCTGATATAACCTTAAGTATAAGGCTATCACAAGTAATAAAGTCATGATGAGTCCAAGGGAAGAATCTTAGTCCAAATATATTAATTTGTTATTTATATAAAGTGCAAGTTAATTGTTTACTGAGCTAAAAATTAAAATTAATTATTTACAAATTATTTGTAATTTTTCCAAGTTTTTCCATTTTTTCCATTTTATGATTTGGAATTTCAACAACAAGAAATGCAATTTAATTTTAAAGAAAACAAATTTATGAAAATACTGAGGTCTAAAGACCATTTTGGTCTTTAACTTAAAGTTTGCTAAAAACATTTGCTAAAATAATTTAAGAACATACTATGTCATCCTCTGTCTATAATTAATCAAAGTTATCGTAAGCATTTATCATGCTAGTTTATGTTTATAGTTTAGCAAAAACTTAGTTTTAGCAAATTGATGTGAACTTAAAATTAATTAGAAAATTTGCCCTAAAAATGGGTCCTTAGCATTTATTGAGCCGTTTTCTGTTGACGATCAATCGAGAGTTACTAAGCATTACCCATACTAGTCTATGTCTATGATAAATCAAACCATCCAATTTTACAAGAAAACAACCTAAACTAACTCTATATACATAAGTTTTCTAAGAAAATGATGTTGGCATTAAAACAGCTTAAAAAACTAAAAAAAAACTAAAATTAACCAAATTAAAATATCTAGAGTTCCACCCCTTATCTCAGTTAAAAGGAACTTAAAAACACATTATGGAAATGACAACAATAATATTATAAAACATATCTAAAAACATTACACTAAGTGGTCGCAAAAGTTTAATAACATAATTTTTTATTGAGAATCTAAATTGCAAGTTTGCAACTAAGCTCTTGGACGACGAGTACATTGAGGCAAAGCCTCTTATTTATAGATGTCTGAATTGCATGCATGCAAAATTAAAATTACAAGGATACAAATATTTTACAAAAAAGATAAAAACCTGGGGTCTACATGTTGGAAATAAACAAGAATAATACAAGATATCGCAAGCAAAGTCTTGCAGTAGGTATTAAAGTTTTGGATGGTTCCAAATGTTGATTTATGGATAGAATGCAATTTTTATTCAAAATGTCCTTTCCTTTTTCTTTCCAGTTCAGATCCCATTAGTATGCAAGTTGCAAGATGTAATTCACTGCTTCGTGAGACATACACGAAAGAACACACATGCTTCTAAGCCGTTAATTGCACACATTTTGACTGATCTAAAGGCTGAGAATAGAGTTGGATTTTCGGTTGACCTGGTGCAATGAAGACCAACTAGAGACCGTTAGATCTGGACATAAACGGGTGAGATTGAAGGAGAAAGGTGTAACGGCCCGAAGTTAATTAAATGTAATTAGAGTGCTAAATGGTGGATTAGTGTGCCATAATAAGTAATTTAAACTTAATTTGATTATTTTGTGAAAATTAAGAAAAACTTATGTTATTTTACTCTTTTAATGATTTTTAATTATTCTAAATTGTTTTTAATTGTTAATTTAATTTTCAATGAGGCAATTTGATTTTGAAAACAATGTATTGTTGCACATAGTTTTGTACAACTGTTTTTTCTTTTTCTCTATTTATTTTCCCTCTCTCTCTCTTCCTCTTATTTTCTCATGCTCGTCTCTCTCTCCTCTCACTCTCACTCTTTCGGATTCTCTCACTCTCTCTCATCCTCTCTCTAAAATTTTTCAAATAAAAATTGTTTTCAAGCTTTGAGATTGTGGATTGAAGGCTCGGGAACGCGATTGAGCAACCACAAACTCGATTCAAGCTTCGATTCAAGGATTCGTGCATGGATCCGTGGAGCTAACGTATAGCGGACTGGGATTACGGTGTGGGACACCGACACAGATATCGAGGTAGGACTTCTACCCCTTCTTTGATAGCCAGTTTTAAATATTTTGGCCTCAAAGGGATTTTTACAAAAATGTTTTCAAATGATTTGTTGACAAAGGATTTCTATTAACTGTTTTCTGAAACAATAAATTGAGGTGGATTTTATAATAAACCTCATAATGAATATAAATGATTATATCTGGTAAAGAAGAGATTTTATTACTCAAAAGATATATATATGTATACATATATTTGAGGGCATGATCCCATATCAGAGATCGGGTCGTGTAGTGAACGACCTTGGGGGCAGGTCCCGAAATCCAGCTGTGCCACTACGGTGGTGAATTACACATGGTTTGCCCAGGAAAGGAAAATTTTATTCTTTCTGGTTGACCTATCTGAATTGTTTTGGTAAGATTATATTTTCAGTAAATTCTCATTTAATTATTTATTTGTTTAATTGTTCTAGCTCGTTTTTTTTGTATATTTATCTGGTTTACGAAATTTCTTTTAAAATTAAATAATTTTCAAATATAGTCCTACTGAGCCTTTTGCTCACATTTTTATATGTTTTAAAATCTTAACCATAGGTGGACATCAGCTTAGGATTGGAGAAGAGTCCGCTGACCGGACTTACTATCAGTAAAAGATTGGGTAGGTTAAGATATAATTCAAGGCATGTAAGATTCTTAACTTATTCTTTTACTTTGGACTGTGGTTGTATTGTAATATTGTCAGTACTATATGTGTGTGTACAATATGTGGGCCAGTGGGACCCATACGCGTTCCACCCTGTATTTAATTGTTTAATGTTATTTTTATTTGTTTAATTATTATAATGGTTCATTTTAATTCTTTAGATCATTCTACTTAAACAAATTTTAAAAATTTTCACTTTTTAATTATAAATTTGAATTTTAAACCCTGATTTTAACTAAATCTTTATTTAATTAACTTAATTAAACCACCACATCACCTCCCGTACTCCGGGGCGTGACAAAAGGCCGCTTCACAAGGCACGTCTAGTGGAAAAAACAACTCGGTGTCTGAGATGCAGTTGGCACATGGACCCCTCTGATAGATGTCAGTCTAACGCGCGTGGATGACGAAAAACAAGTGGGGCTGTTGGACTGCTAAGAAACGCTGGAGCAGCTAACTGGCTCTTGACTAGCCAATCCGGAAACACTATGTGGATGCTAACTCTGACTCGACTACAGCTAAAGGTCATGAAAAATTATGTTTTTACCCCAGATTTGAAGTTTATTTGCACTATTTTCCTCCGTTTTGGCATCAAAGGCCATATTTCCTAACAAATAAACTCAAAGAAATTAATTATTTTATAAAACTAAAATTACTAAAATTAAGTAAATATTTATAAATACTAAATAAACACAAACTAAATTAAAATAAGCAAATACACATAGAAATAAAAATAAATATACCAATTTGACAGTTTTAATTTATTTCACACAAATTAAATATTTAACATACAAAAAAATTTCTAAAAATTACTAAAAATATTCTTAAACTTAAAAACACATTAAAAACACATAATTAAACATATTTTCACACTAACATACAAAAGTGCTATTTAACATGAAAATGCTGTAATTAAGGGTTGTAATGACAAATAAAAATGCAAAATAAATGATTTTAACCTTAAGAAATGTTTATTTTTACGTATTCATCCTTAACCACAGCCTAGATTTGGTCACTTCTAACACAACCCTTGGCCTATAGCCCAACATTTTCCTCACTTGCACCTCAAACCAAGGAGCCCCTCCCATTGTCTGGCTGGAGACTAAGAAGCCAGCCCAACATTGGTGTCGGTTCTGATCCTAAAGGGGTGAGGGGGACAATGCTTAAAGAAAAGGCAGGAAGCCCAAGAATGAATTCATCATGCCATAGTCTAAAATAATATAAAATGGTCAAATACCAGTTAGTAAATTAGTAAAGGGTTTTGTGCTTACAATCTATAAATTGATGGAATATGATGTACAAAAACACAGAAAGAAAAAAAGGGTATACAAACAGTATAATTGTACTGATAGAGCAAAAACACTTATATACGAGATACTATGTTGGGTTTAGAAAAGGTGGATAAACAGTAAGCTATTATATCTTAGACTGCTAAATATGTATTTCCTCAATTTTTCGCTAAAGGTATAGGAAAAATACAATGCGGTACAAAACTACACTGTGTAAACTTTTGTGACCCTAAAGGGTAGAATTTTGCCACATTACCGCTAGATATCCCATAGTTTTTAAGCCAAAATTTACCACAAAAATTTCTAAGATGATGACTATGCATTGTGAGTCATCATGTTGTAATTAATTACACTTAGAATATAACATCTTTCATGCAAATTAGAACCAAAAATCTTTCCTCTCCTTCCTCCTTGCTTCAGCAGCCCTTAGAGCTCTATCTCCTAACTTTCTTTGCTTAAAGATAACTCAAAAGTCCATCTTCCAATCAAAAGTTAGACCAAGATCAAATGCTAAGTTCAAGAAAAGGCAATTTTGAAAAGTAAATTCTGAGGTTTATCTTTAGGTTTGAGAAGGATTTTTATAGTAGTTTTTTTGTTATCACTTGTGTCTAGGATAAATAGAAAAGATCAAGTCCTTGTAGAGGCTCACAAGCTTACAAAACCCTTTACTAAAAGCCTCAAACCTTGCCTTGAATGTTTTTTTTAAATGAAAATTTAAGTATATTTTATACTACATATGGACTATGGGATGTTAAAAGGATATTATGACATGTTTATGTGATTTGTTTTGTACTTAGTAATGATGTAGAGTGAGTAGAAATTAGGGTTTATGTGCTTCAAAATCAAGTTTGGAAAAAAAGAATACATAATGCAAAGTTTAGATGATTTTCAAAAAAAATGAAATTTTGACACGTCAAACATGGTTTATTCTCTAAGTAAGATCTGAAACTTGTTCAAAACAGTGAGATTTATAACTTTTGTGAACAAAGTTTTGTGAAATTTTGAAAAGACTAAATTGCAATGATTTGTACAAATTCAGTTGAATTAAAAAATGACAGAAAAATCTACTATGTAATTCGAATTTGGGAAAAGTTATAACATAAAAGTTATAGGACTCATTAAAACTATTGAGAATTGTGAAAAGCTTGTGAAAATTCTGCACAGTTTATGAGTTACGAATTTTGCAAGTTTTAATCGCAAAATATTCAAAAAAATATGTTAAAAAGAAAAACGTGTTTAAACTAAGGAATTTGACCTAGAAATTTTAGAAAATAATAATCCTTGCAAAAATTGAGCTCGATAATATAAAATGATCATTTTTTATTCCATGGGTAAAATCATCAAAATGTTCATGATTTGGGTTAAAATTACAAAGTTTTGTTAAAATGAATTTTACCATAAAAAGAAAGTCGACGCCTCTCTTTTTCTTGTTCCGTAGTCAATAAGCAACATTTTGCAACAATTTAGCAAAAAAGGGCTAGAAAAGTTTTCTAAGACCCATCAAGGGAAAAAACATCATCTTTTGCAAAACGACTTGAATGGACTCTGAAATGTCCAAAATAGAAAAACATCCTTCAGCAGGAATTTTTTTCATAATCTGTTAGTAACGAAAAGGCAATATGAGATAAGAGGAAACAAATTCTGAAACACTCGGATTTCTTTTAGAAAACTGACCCACGACTAGATTAATTATTTAGGTATCTAAGTTCTATTATAGACAAACAAGATAGTTGATAACAATAAAATTGTCCAAGTAGGACACTTAGATGAATAGTGAAGGAATCGGGAAATTGGATAGGAGCAAAGCAAATTCCAAGTAAATTTCAAACCTTATCTATAGTATGGACATAAAGGTTTATAAAAATGCTATTTATTTCATTGTAAACAATTGCATTTATAATACACTTGTTTTAAGTTATCAAGCATCATAAGTGGTATGTCACCATAATTTAAAACAATTGGTAAACGATTCAACAAATTAGATAATAAAATGTTATATAAACCTCCCAATACAAGGGGAGTTATAAGTTTTGTCACGGTCTTGGTGTTACGATGATTCATATACGCTTTGGTAATGACTACTTGGGCCCTAATTAAAGTTAAGAGTGTAAAGTGAATAATTAAAGTTCATAAATAAGCGTAAATCAATCATGCATACTAATATACTTTAGTTGTGGGTTATGTTTAGACTTACAAAACAATAGCTCATCTAGTTATTTTACATAGTAGGAAATCCAGCCAAGATGTCAGAATAGAGTCACTGTTGAGCTAGCATCGATAGATGAGCAAATGTGTAGTCAAAGGTATGGAGTCACAGGAATATTTTCACTGTATATTAAATAATTTTAAAATATGTAATTTTGAAGGACATATTAAGTATGTTATCACTATTACAAAATGTGGATTCCATGACGGTTTATAACCATTGTAGAAAAATTTCACGATGGTTAAAAAACTGTCGTGAAAACTTGTGTCATGGAACAACATAGAGTTTTCATGACGATTTTTTACCGTCGTGTAATAGAAGAATTGGCGCGGGAGTGGTGTGTATGGGGTGATTTTCTACGACGGTTTTGATCAAAACCGTTGTGGTTTTGATCAAAACCGTCGTGGAAACACAAGCTTCCACAACGATTTTTGTTCAAAACCGTCTTGAAAACAAAATATTTCCACGACGGTTTTGATCAAAAACCGTCGTGAAAATTGGTATTTTCAAAAAAAAAATTCTCCAATAATTTTTATTTCCCACGGAATGGCCAGTCACGTGTTATCCATTACATCAAGACCCTAATTGCATACAATAATTGGTGTATATTAAAAATTACAAGGTATTTACAAGATCATTTTACATTTGAGCTATTTTGAGCAATTTGTTAATTTACTATGACGTGTACCTATCTAAAGAGCACATACCTATTTACAAATTATACACACTCTAATTTAACTTCATGTATATCCATATGTATATAAAAATCTTTTTTTTCCGAAGGCTTGTATACCACTTATAATTATATCCCGCATGAAACATAGAATAAAAAAACCACATTCTACGTTTTCTTGTTGTTTTGGACACTTACGTTTGGAATATAGCATTTCGTTCAGTCGAATTGTGACACTGGTTCTCGCTTGAAGCTTCCAATCGTTAAGCGCCCAAACAATGTGTCATGTTTAAATAATAAATTAATAGACGATACAATTATGTGGGACTAAAAACAATTAATTTTATAAGAGAACATTAATACTTATAATCTTGTGACTAATATGAAATCCTTACGTGATGGGTGTCTGAGGGGGCCTAACCAATATATTTGGTCCTCCCATGGCGAAATAAGTCCCAACATCCAATGTTCTCCAACATTGTATGGCAGGAAAAATAATTTCCCCCTCAGTGCTTGAGCTAATGGGTGGAGGAGTAATGTGGCGCGCTCTCTACAATCACTCTGTAGGTCTTTTGCAGCATTTGAAACAATAGCCGAAGATATGAAACAAAAATTTTGCACCACGCCTTGAAGTTCACAAAATTCTGCCAAAAAACTACAATGAAAACAATACAGTAAATTATTTTAAAGCACCTTACAACTCTACCTATATTCTAAAAATACTGAAATAAGGCTGGAGTTATTACTTGAGGTATACTAGATACAGTTTGCCCCGATTTTATCAAAGCTAATGAAGTCGTAAACTTCTTCATACCCCGCACAGATAGGCAATTCATTGCTAGTGACATTCAGGCACTGAATCGTTGACCCATCGCGCATGAAAGAATGTGCGTATAGAGCCAACTACATAAATTCTAGAGGTACTAAAGTGAAGTTAAATGCATGTAGTTGCTCATTAGCAACGGTTTGTACTTGTTCTTGTTCTACCTTAGGTTGTGATTCTCTTGCTTTTGGAGAGCTTTTCTTTTTTTGCCGTTTCTTTCCACTTAGATCTTGTGGAACATGGCCAGGTGCTCGACTCGTCTTCGTTAATGTGATGACTTCAACTAACCTCTTCGGCCATGTGACGAAGCTTCCTGCTACTTCACCCACAGTTGTTACTTCAAGTGTTGGAACAGGCAATTCAGCTGTTCTAACTCTGATGGTAGTGATGTTGTTGGAGAATATAACTTAGGAGTGATTTATGAGTGATTGGTGAGATAAATCAGGGATGTAAATTTTTCTTTTTTTTGCATTGATTATAGGCTGATTTAGTTAGAATACTAATTATAGGCTGATTTGGTGAACTCCATTATTTTAGCGATATGATTGTATTTTAGGGATATGATTGTTTTTCTGATTTCTAGCTGTATCTAGCCTATAAAAGTCTGCCTTTTGTATTACAGATTGAAAAAATAAGAAATATAACTTTTCCAAATTCTGGACTTTTGTGATATGGTATCAGAGCCTTAGACCTTCTTTCTGGGAAAATATTTCATCATGCGACAAATTTCATAGCGCTGCTCGTAGTACGTTTCTGGAAGAGAAAAGATCAAGATGTCAAAAGTCTCACAAAACAGTACACAATCGAAGGAGACTACAGTCCAAACAACCCCCAGAGACCTACAGAACATTCAGTCAGTGTTTAGATTAAATGGGACAAACGACTTAAAGTGGTCCCAATTTGTTCGAACTTTTCTAAAGGGAAAAGGCAAGCTTGGCCATCTCCTTGGAACGGGACCTAAGAAGGAAGATCCAAAGTTTGATGCTTGGAATGAAGAAGATTCCATGGTCATGTCATGGCTTTGGAATGCTATGGTACCAGAAATAAGTGACACTGTCATGTTCTTATCTACTGCTCAAGAGATATGGGAAGCAATCAGACAAACCTATTCAAAGGTGAACGACGCAGCCCAAGT
>CAMOHE010051312.1:0-90617 GCA_946598075.1 Artocarpus hirsutus
TGATTGGAAGGAGAGTCACCTTGAGGAAGAGCTGTACGTGTGAGCCCACACTCACTCCGATTGTGGATAGAGAATAGCAAAGAAGACCAGTTGGTTGAGGCTCTTCTGGAACGTTACTTCTCTACACAGACTTCGGGAGCTTTTCGGCTTATACAATGTCAGTAAGATCAGGTTAATTTATACATATAGCATGTCAAACTTGTGTTTTGAAAAATACTCTGATTTAAAATTTTAAAATTTCGCTGCGTATTATTTTTCCCACACTTAAATATCTAACATCCTGTTGTTGTTGCTGTGCTTTCCCATTGCTTTTGAGGATGACATCTCACTTTACTTTTTTAAACAGAGTGAGTTCTTTCTCTTCTATTTTTTTTTTAAGATTTTAATATTTTTCTTATTATATTATTTTATTAAATTGAATTTTTTTTTTTGAAATTGCATCAAATAACACACTTTTCAATCTTAATGTAAGTAAATAGTATACTTTTAAAATATATAAGTTTATAGTATTTTTAGAATCATGTATATTTTTTAAACACTTAAATTTTTTATTTTACCTTTCCTTATTCTTCTTCTTCTTTTCATTTTTTTCCCCTTTTCTACGTTTTTCATGCTTCCCTCTCTTCTCTCTCTTGTTCGCCTTTCTCTCTTTAGTTCTCGTGTCTCGCCTACCTTCGACCATTTCTCTTCTTTCTCTACTTTGACTCTTTCTTGTTCTTTTCTATAACGCCCCCTAGTTATGGGTTGGTAGTTTTAATAAATTAAATAGATAACTAGAAAATAAAATAAAATTTCAAAAACCTTCTAAAAATTTTTCTGAGGAGATATGAAATTTAAAAGAAAGACGCGAATAATAAAACTATAGTTTAATGTCGCATCTTTAGTTTAACATAATAAATATGTCATCATCAACATTATTCTAACCCTCAAGGCAGTTTTATACAACCATGGATGAAAAACTTATGATGCTTATATCCAATGACGGAGCCAGGATTTTAAGTCAAGGGGCCGATTTTTATCATCAAGATTATTCTAATATGTATCAAGAGAAGTGCATATGCTGATCATGTCATTTTTAGTCTTTTATTGTTTTTAAACTGTAGTTTATAATTAGATCAAGGATGTTATATTACATAATAATAATAATAATAATAATAATAACAACAACAACAATGCAAATATTTATATTAAAAATGCGCATTAAAATAATGCATAGAGAGTTTACAAGTATGATATGGATTCGTTTCGAGAGTATAAAGTACTCCGTATAATCAGTTATCTTAACATGCATGCATAGAAATTATAGAAGTATCGATTAAAAAAGATCGGACCTTAAACGAAATACATTTCGAGAGTACTAGTTACTCCGTAATATCAATAATCCTGACACTAGAGTCAATAAATCTAAAGGTTTTAACAACATGATGTCACAAAAAAGACAAAACGTAGAGGAGAGTGGTTATTTAGGACACAAGAAACACAAACGAACATGTTATGGGCAAAACTAAAAGACTATAGGCAGAAGTTCAAATCTAATGGTCGCTTCTAGCTTTCTTTCTTCCAATCAAGCTTGGACGTTGTAGTGTAAGACTCCAGATGAATGACTTGCATTTTGTCAAGTAGCTCTTCAATTGTTGAAGCAGTAACAAAGATTTATCTCCCCGATTCTACAATGAAGTTTTGTTCTATAACATAATCTAAAAACTTTAAAAGACAGTCATAAAAACTATTTACATTCAAAAGACTTACGGGTTTAAAGAGAATGCCCAACAGACTCCTACTAGTAACTACGTATAACTCTTTAAGAGTGTCTAAACCTTCAGGTAATGCAATGAAAGCGTCATAGATGGATTATATTTTCAAGCCGCTTAGGGATGTCCAAAACTCTCTCTTCTTTACCTATAGTTTTCCCACAGAGGTTCCCCTCAGCCAAGAGATAGGGATAATCTTATGACATAGCTAGCCCTAGAATGTATTATTGTTGTTACATTCCCCATTAACCCTAAATTACCTCCCTACAAATCAGATTAATCTTCCTTCGTGCTAAGACTTATCCTAAGTGTTTTGCAGCTTCTAAGTAGACTGTACCTTTACCAGGACTAGAACCATAGAAGACACAGATGGTTTTGATTTTCCTAGATGAATGGGAGGAAGACATGCTTAATTTCCAAAATAGAATGACTTTTTTTTACTTTTTTTTTTTTTTTGTTTTCGTCTTAAGTCCACTCTGCCTAAACTTTGAGTCCTAAGATCTTAAAGAAGATGGAAATGCAAAAGGACTAAAGAGTTATGACAACTAGGGGATGGCAAGTTCCTTAACAATCTAAACAAAATATGTGCAGGTAAGAAATGAAGAAAAGATATGATATTGTACAGATAAAAAGTCAGCGAATAAGATATGTACATGTTAGAAAAAGTTGAACCAAATTAGTATAGATTTTGAAAAATAAACACACAATCAAACTGACTTTCGATAAACGAGACTCCAAATATACAACTTTTGGTAATTTACAAACAAAAAAATAAAACCTGATACATTTAACTATACACATTTGTTGACAAAATAAACACGAATCTAAAAAAGTTAGTAAAAAGATATATGACACACTATAAACCTTTTGACAAAACTAACACGAATTTAGAAAAGTCAATAAAAAGTATACAACAGACTGTAAACTTTTTGACAAAAACAATATGAATCTAGATAAATCATTCGGGATCTAAAAATTTCAAAATAATAACAGGAATAAACACATGATGCATCTAATAATGTAACATTTTTTAAAAACAACATTAGTTTGTTGGTGCCCTACCCCCTTCAACATTAGTTTGTGTTCGCTGCTCAAATGCAAGTACTTGTAGACTTTTTCCCTCTCACTTTTTAAGTAGTTTTTTGTTGGAATTAAAATATGAAACGCAGCGGAAGTATCGGATCGCTAACAAACAAAAATTTTTAAAAAACTTTGTTCATCGGGAATAGATATATAATTTTAATTAATAATAGAAAGCTTTAGGAATTATACTAATTTTTTGAAGACTATCAAAGTATCATAGCTTTCGTCTTTGACACCACGATCTTCCAATCCAGGCCTCCACACCAATGGAAAGACGAGTGGGCATCAAACTGCAAGAATGAATTTTCCTCACACTTTTTTGAATCTACTATGTACTCAACACATGAGATAGCAGGCCTTTTTTTTCAGAGAATAACTCTCAGTTTTTCTCTCTAAGTATTTTGCAAAAATTACATGAAAAAAAAATCTTTTGAAATAACTGTTATATCTCCCTTTTTATATCTGAGCAATTAGTCACTTTTCAATTAACTTTCAATTTGAAATAACCACTATATCACATATATAGAGAAAGTATATATTTTATAGGATTGTAACCTTTTAAATTTTTCTTTCTTTTTTTTTTTCTTTCCCGAATCACAAGTGATTCGTATCTCTAACACACACTCATACATATATATATATATATATATATATATATATAAGTAAACAAGTATACGTGAAATCCACCTTTCCTTTTTTTTTAATTATTTTTAACGAATCACAACTAATTCGTTTAACATATATATATATATATATATAAGCAAAACGTCAACTTCACGTTTTCTTCTCCCTTTTTTTTAATAATATATATATATATTATCAACTTCACCTTACGTGAAGTTCACGTTTCCTTTTTTTAATATTAATATATATATTAATATAAAATCTTATATATAAAAAGAATTGGTTCAAAACCATACACATAAATATGTATATGTATCTAAATTCAAAAATAAATCACATTTATTTAAAAATTAAACAAATTAATTAACTAATGCTTAGTTAAATGTGACAACATTTATCACATTACATTATGTGTTACAGAGAACATTTTTTTGTGTCATGTTAATAATTCAAGTGTGAAATAATTAATTCAGAATTCAATAATTCTAAACTAAATATGTATAATTCATTCTATGCATAAATCCAATATAGTGTTACAGAGGTGGTATTGGGGACCTATGGACCTATAACTCAAGCTCCAATAAATTTGACAATTAATCAAACTCTTTAATTAATGTGCCAAATTTATTAGTTTCAGTGTTACTTCACTAAAAACTTGAAACTGAACTCTTGACGTTATAGTAAAATTACTCAAAGAAAATTAGCGAGTAGTCCATTGATATAATCATTACATATAAGTCAGTCCTTGATAAATAGTTCATAATATAGCTAGGTTCAATTTTCGTTTACCTCTTTTATTATATCATTATCCTTGAGTTCTAATAATCCTCTAATGAACAATTAATTCATAATCTTATTATGAACAAGCGCTCTACTGTTCAAACCTTGAATTATCACGCAAGAGAACTATTTTTCTAACTTCCATAGGAAATAAATGGATTCCATATCTGTATAATACTATTCCCAGCCACTTATTACATATGTTTCCAAGATGCTAAGTAATGATCTGTGCTTACACAAATCTTACCATGCAAGTCAAAAAACATAATGTCATAAATAGGAGTCTAATAAATACTCAGGTTTAAGACTGTCAAATATATTATCATCATAGTGATAAATTTGAATATTCAATTTGTAACGGATGATTATTAGAGATTCATAATTTATCTGGTCTAGTCCTATATAATCTCATTATATAAAGTACCTCCAATCCAATGTCTCTACATTAATTGTTCGGATAATGACTATTTCATTATAAATGAGATTGAACCGTACTTGTAATATTTAATTAAAGATCCCAAACTTTAATTAATTATTACGGACTATTTAGATTATTATCTATAAATTTTATCCCTAAGCATATAAAACTTATATGCTAAATTTATAGTCACATAAATAATCATGGAATTTTCTCGATGTTTATAAATGTATTTATAACACATATAATCAACCAAAACAATAATAAATGTCACTTTATTTATTTATTAACAATATGTACAATGTCACAACTTTTAGGGCACTAAACCCAACATTTTCAGCTTTCGTTATGTATTCAGGACATGAGTCCTCTAGAATGCAGATTGACGCTTGGCGAGAATAGTACTTAGTAGTATCTTCTAGCATTGCAGCCTCAAAATCCCGCTGGTAGCACTTCAATTGTTCTCCTATATCCCTTTCAACAAATAAATCTACAACATTCTTCAGAAGAACCTTGTCGACTTGCTCTCTGTCGCGACCTTTCTTGAGCAGAGCTATCATAACATCCACGGCCTTAGCATTCAACTCTGCATAAACCATGTCCCTAAAGCAGATAATCCCAACTTCATGCAGCGTTGGAAGGTTTTTCCACTTGGCATATGCACGGTTTAGGTAAGCAAAGAAGTGCAAAAGCCATCTCACCATGACTCTATGATTTTCCCACCTCTTTACCAGCTCACTCAATAAGAACTCACCATGCTTTTCTCTAAGTGTAGGCAGAACCGTCGAGGCAATGTACTATTTGTACACCTCACAGTACTTGTGGTAAAGCCGTTGGAGATTGTCGGCGCCTGGAGGTGACCGGGTGGTGCAGATGTTGTAGACATTAGTGTAGGATGTCACGTATTCCTCTGTAGTGAAAGGAGGCTCAGGCAATCC
This sequence comes from Artocarpus hirsutus, assembly GCA_946598075.1. Taxonomy (NCBI): domain Eukaryota; kingdom Viridiplantae; phylum Streptophyta; class Magnoliopsida; order Rosales; family Moraceae; genus Artocarpus; species Artocarpus hirsutus. The sequence continues at coordinate 5,595 of CAMOHE010051312.1, forward strand.
TTCTAGAATCCTCAACAGCTTTGTGATTACCTTGTAACTGTCGGCCCATCTATCATCAAACTTGTCGAATTTGCAATCCATTCTGCGAAAAGGAAAAACTAAATTATTGTGTAACGAGACACCTATGCAAGTTAGATTAGGCGCGTATAGAAGATGCGTGGAGAACCAATTCGGTATTGAGAAACAAAAATAAAATAAAATAAAAATTTCTCTGTCGAATCTTATCACTCTGCTCAAAAAGGAAAATTTATTTCTATTTTCTCTTGTTTATTTGCTTCAAGAACTGAAAATAGTATTTTTTGCCTAATCACCTGTTTGAACTTTGATGTAGCTTGAAATCTAAATATGTCGCTAAATATTAACCTACAATTATTATTCATATAAAACTGTATTTAGAAGAATTCACATATATATATATATATTAAAAGGAATCAGTATTTTTTTTAAGGAAAACTATCAAATAAAACAGTATTAAAGTCTTAAAAGTACTTAATATGTACTATAACTATGTTATGAATACCTAATTATCAATTGTTTATTAATATAGACGCATGGACAAATATGAGTCCAAGAAAATATTATAGATATGCATCAGCTAAAAACTTTCACTAGCTAGAAATCAAGAGACAGTTGAAAAACATTGCATATGAATTGAACAAAACAAAAGGCTTACAAATAGCCAAGTCAAAAACATTTTTTTTTTTAAAAAGATGCTTGGGTTATGTCATCTAAGCAAAATGACGTCTTAAAGGGGAATACAAAAGATAAAGAAAGGGTAAAATGACATTGTATATGGATAGAACAAAACAAAAGGCCTGCGATTTTTTTCTTTTTTTTTGAGGGGGCCTGCGAGATCTTTAAAAAAAAAGTTGGGAAAAAAAAAACGCATCTCTAATGGTAGTAAAGTTGAACAAATGAATAATGAAAGTGATTTCAGGAGAGAACTCTATTTATTGACAACTAACAGTTTGAGTCCTAGCCTAGCCTACGTGATAGAATTCGATACGAATTGTAACTAAACCAAATATCTCTATTTATCTTGTTAGGGGAAAAAAGTGTCAGAAGTCCAATCATGGAAGAGAAGAGAAAAAAAAAAAAGTCTTTGTAATAGTGGGAATTAGCCGTAGAGTGGATCCACGGATGAAATATTTTTAATTAGGATTAATTATAAAAAATTTCCCTTGAATTATAGGCCTTACGACACTTTACCCTTAAAATTTTAAAGTGTAATATCTGTTTCTTTTAAAATATAGGCCGTTAACCAAAAATGGTTCTTTTGTTAAAATTTTAATGAAAAAATTAAAAAGATTATTTTAAAATTAGGGGTATTTTGATAATCTATTTATTAAAATAAGCACAAAATTAAAACTATAATGAAAGTAAACTTTATTGATGATTAAAAACAAAAAAAATCAATTGAAACTATAACACTATTTGGATCTCTTTTTTTTTTTTTTCAATATATCAAAATTTCCTTTACAATTTTATTAATTCTTTTCACACCTAAAAATTATTTTGAAATTTTAAGTTATAAATTCTAATGAAAACTTCAAAAGTATGAAAGAAATTTCATTAAACTATCCGAGGCTTTTTTCTCTTTGAAACATTTGTGTTGTACTTTTTTTGTTATATTACTAGCATTTATAACTTTTAAAATTTTAAAATACTTTTTGAGTGTGAAAAAAGTTAATAAATTTTTTAAAAAATTCCAGTATATTGAAAAAAGAAGAATCCAAATGATATTATGGTTTCAATTATTTTTTTTTTGTTTTAGTCATTGATAAAAACTATTTTTATTATAGTTTTAATTTTCGTAATTATTTTTATAAAAAAATTATCAAAAAGCCATAATTTGAAAATTATTAGTCAATTTATGTTAAAATTCTAATAGAATGACCATTTTTATTAATTACTCATATTTTAAGGAAACAAATATTACGTTTTAAAATTCAGGGAGTAAAGTGTTATTAGAACTATAATTCAGAGAGAATTTTTGCAATTAATCCTATCAATTACCATAAAAAATATATTCAATTTTGTTTTTGTGTTTGTGTTTTCTTTTCCACTTTTTGACATAGTCTAAAGAAAAAATAAATCATTACGGTTATAGGTATAGTCTACTAATAAATTCATACATGACTTTATCATAAGGTAAAGAGTTTGAATCTCCCTCTTTAAGTTAAAATAATAACAATAATAATAATACAAAAAAAAAAAAGTGTGAATGTTGAATGCTTTATGTCATCGTTGTTTTCTAAGTCTTTTTTTTTTAAATATTTGTCATTCTTGATTTTTTTTGGTTTTGTTTTTGAAATGTTCTTGATTGATTGGTATCTTTGAAAAATCATTTTCATCTTCATATGGTTATAACTCATTACTTATAAAATTGTGGGCCTTAGTTTAATATGTAGTATATTTTTAGACTGAGTCTTACTGTTTTGTTTTTTTGCTTTGCAATAAGAGGATCAGGTGGTACATCTTGTGTCCTCATTCCCTTCGACATATTAGCATTCTTGAGAACCACCGAGGTGTGGAAGGAGTCAACTAAGTTTCCACATGCGAGACCTCAAAGGTCCTTGACGCTTACAACACAAGGCCCAAGCACCCAATTTCAGCCCCCGATATACTAATGGTAACCAAGGCTCAAATGAGTCAGGCAAAGAATCAAACCTGTGTTGGCACCCAATCTTACCCACTTTTTTATCAGTAGTGAGGTTATAACTTTATTGGGTTAGAAATGATTGCTCTTCTTTATGATTTTCTTATTATTCTCATTTTCTGAACTGAAGTGATTGTTAACGGCTGACTTTTGCTATTTGTGATGCCATCTTAAAGGATATTGACATCTTTTTTAAAAGTTGATGTTTTATATTTGCATGTTGTTTTTCTTAATTTTTAATTTTCTATGGTGATTGCCAGGGATGTTCACATAAGGAAAAAAAGACTTAATTTGTAATCTTATCTATACAAATCAAAGTAGGAAAATCTCAATCCAAGACCAATTTGTGAACAATTCAATCCAATCAAATCCAATTTGAAAAACAACGGATTTTGTGGATTGGATTTTATGGATTCATGAATTGAATCTTTAAGTTTATTAAAATAATATGAATTAAAAGTAACAAATACAATATAGCATAATTCAATAAAATCCAACCTATTGCAACCCAATTGAATGCAAATATTCTATAATAAATTAAATTGTAACATTATAAAACATTCAAACAAACAAACTTAAATAAACTTTAGACATAAGTAAATAATGATGAGAGCTTTTTAATTGGGCTAGTAAAATTATATGTATATAGTTTTAATTTATGGGTTATTCGGATTGAAAAATACTCAATCTATAATATAATCCGTACATATTATGTTGGAAAAATCCTAAAGCAAAACCACTCCATACTTTTCATAATTTCGTCTACTTCGACAAATTAGATTGGATTGATTCGCAAATTCGGTGAACACCCTACTCATTGTGGTTTTTAGACTTCAAACCGTTTTCATTAACTGTTGTCGTTTTCAGTCATTGTTTGTTTGAATAACTATCGTTTCTTGTTGTTTTACTATGCCCATGTCGTTTTCTCGTTGTTTTACTATGCCCACATCGTTTATATCTCATTGTTGTTTTTAGTTTACTAGTTTATACAGTCATATGGGTTTTAAAAGTAGCTATATCTTTTGTTTTGTATATTGGATTCAAATCTTTACTATTCTTTAAAAATGTGTTTATTTTTCTTAAAATTTAAATTAAATAAATCTTTTGAATCAAAATTTTTAAAGTTTTAATCATTTGAACTCTTTAGACTCGAATATATTTGTTATTAAAAGTTAAAATTTTCTCAATTTTTTTTTTAAAAGTTCATACTTCTTTATTTGATATGCGATGAAGATAACTCTTTTTTCATTACTTTCATAATGAAGAAATGAATAAATTAAAATCAATATTACGTTTATAATATTTTATTAAATTTGTTAATAAATTAAATTTTTTTAACTATTTAACCAAACATAAATTTTAATTTTATTTCTTATTTAAATTAACATTTCAAATTCACTTCTAAACATAAATTTAAAAGCAATTCAAAATTACACAACTTAAATTAAAATAATTTAAAACACCACAGCCCCAACTTATTTACCAACTGAACAGTTTCCTAGCAGGAAAAAAGAATAATAAAAAAAAAAAAACTTTCACGAGTAAAAATCCAATAGCACTGAACCGATTTCGAGCAAGTACTCTCGCAAAATCCGAAAGGCGCTTTCTCCTCGCTTCCATAACCCCTTCTCTCTCCTCTCTCTACCTCTTTTTATCTCTAGGGTTTCTCTGAGTACAAGGTTAGTCTCTTTGAAGATTCCCATGCCAACTATCGCCTTTTCTGTAATCTAAATCGACAGCAACTCGGAACTCGCCTAAAAGGTTTGCCCTTCAAACTCTGTTCTTCAACACTCAACAGCTTTTTTGTTATCAGGAAGTGCAAAAAAAGAAAAAAATAGCACAAAATTTTGCGGTAATGGGGGAATTTGGGAAGCGATTCCGGTCGCAGAGAGACCACCACGACGGCGAAGGCAAGAACCAGAGGAGACGAACGAGCGATAACAGGGACGAGAGGCACAGCGACGAGCTGATTGTTTATCGGATTTTGTGCCCGGTCGGAGTGATTGGGAGCGTCATTGGAAAGAGCGGGAAGGTGATAAATTCCATTAGGCAAGATACTAGGGCAAAGATTAAGGTCGTCGATCCGTTTCCCGGTGCGAACCATAGGGTTCTAACGATCTACTGCTACGTTAGGGAGAAGGACGAGGTTGAAATTGAGGACGAGTTCAATGAGCGGAGGCCTCTCTGCGCCGCACAAGACGCTCTTCTGAAAGTCCACGTTGCCGTAGCCAATGCGGTGGCTGCGGCTGGGGATTCCGATAGGAAACGGAGGGATAGGGACAGGGATAGAGATAAGGATAAGGCTGAGGAATGTCAGCTTCTTGTTCCGACTAGCCAGTCTGCGAATGTGATTGGTAAAGCCGGGGCGACGATTAAGAGATTGAGAAGCAAGACGAGGACGAGCATTAAGGTTAGCTCCAAGGATCCTAGCGACCCCACTCATTCGTGTGCAATGGAGTTTGACAATTTTGTTCAGGTTAGTGCTTTTGTGTAAACAGGTTTTGCGTGTTTGGCATACTTCTTTGGGGATTTTGGTTAGTAATCTGGATGAAATTGTCCGGTGGATTCTAATTTACAAAGTTGATATCTATGTTTATGTTAGGAATAAATTGAGAACTATTAGAAAATGTAAAAAAAAAAAGGATAAGGTAGATATTTGTTTTATTGATTTATTATTTGCAGATAGTGATTATTTTAAGGAACATTTATGAGGACAAACTTTGGGAATGCACATTTGAATTAAAGTTGTGGCACCGATCAGAATGGAAGAAAGCTTTTTGATAATTTACTTGTATTGGTACGTTATTTGGATTTTTCATGTGTTAAAGAAGGGGTTTGATTATGCGTAGAAATATTTGTTAGTCTTGTTATGCATTTTTTTCCCTCAAAATAAGAAGAACCAAAAGTAGATATTGCTTGATGTTCACTTGTCGTTGTCCTAAATGGATGTTGTTCGTGAAATGTAATTTATATTTGTGCTTTTGGATTAACAGATAACTGGTGAATCAGATGGAGTGAGAAAAGCCTTATTTGCAATTTCTTCAATTATGTACAAGTTCTCACCAAAGGAAGAGATATCTCTTGAGACAACCGTGCCAGAAGCCCCACCAAGCATAATTATCCCCTCAGATGTCCCAATTTACCCACCAAGTGGGATATATCCAAGTGCAGATTCTATTCTCACTCCTAGGTCTTTTCCTCCGATTTTAGGCGCTACACATGTACCGGATATTCAGGGTTATGCAGATGCTGGAAATACATGGTCTCTTTATTCATCTACGCTTCCTGTAGTGTCTGGTTTTGGTGCCGCCTCCCGGTCTGAGGAGTTAGTTGTGAGGGTTTTGTGTCCTTTTGACAAGATTGGACGTGTAATTGGCAAGGGTGGAAGTACCATTAAAAGTATAAGGCAGGCTAGTGGTGCTCGCGTTGAAGTTGACGATACAAAGGATGATCGCGATGAGTGTATCATTACCATAACTTCAACCGAGGTATTCCCTCCCATCAGGTGTGATGTATCCTTTCACATTTAAAATTCACTTTTTTTTATTAATATTATAGATCTCTCCAATTTGGAGATATGTCCTTTCAAAAAAAAAAAAAAAAAATGCAAAGATATGTGCACAAGCTTGGATCCTGTGCCCTGCCTTACAGCTGTGTCAGAATTCTCTCCCTTTCCGCACCTTAGTCGCACTTTGGTGCAGTCACTTATTTTCCATCCTGCCTCCCCTCTTCTTTTCTGTTTGAATTTCTTTAAAATAAAAAATTAGCTTAATAATGGTTATAGCCCTATAACTATGTGGTTGTATTAGTCCTTGAAGGTAGCCAATATGAGAACATCTGCAGCTCCAAAAGGACACATATATATCTTATGAATTATTTTGTCGAGCAAATGAATACTGTACAGTTATTAAGAGCGTAAAAGATAAAAACTAAATTTTACATGGATCTCTTGTAGGTCTGTTTGGGGCATCTAATTCCAAGATTTCAGTAGTGGTACATCCACTACAGTTCTGACAGACTGCATCAATAATTCAATATATTGCATACTTGCTTGGTGTAGTAGTAGATATTGATAATGCTTTTTTTTTTTTTTTTAAATAATAGTCAGCAGATGACCTGAAGTCTATGGCTGTTGAAGCCGTTTTATTGCTGCAAGGGAAGATAAATGACGAAGATGATGAGACAGTTTCTATCCGACTTCTTGTTCCATCTAAAGTTATCGGATGTATCATTGGAAAGAGTGGTTCAATTATTAATGAAATTCGTAAGAGAACAAAAGCTGATGTGCGTATCTCAAGGGGCGACAAGCCTAGGTGTGCTGATATCAATGATGAGCTTGTTGAGGTTCGTCTTTTAAAATAAAAAAAGAAACCTTTTTCTCTATTTTTTTTTTAATTGTGGTTTTGTTTACCTCATTGTCTGCATTTGTCATTTGACTTCTTTTTTGTCCAGTTGTCAGGAGAAGTTGGTAATGTAAAAGATGCACTTATTCAGATTGTTTTAAGGCTCCGAGATGATGTATTGAGAGATAGAGATGGTGTGGTTAACCCCGCTGCCAGTACTGAATCTCTATATTCAGGTGGGACTAGTCTTTCAGTGCCATCAGTGCTACCTTCTGTTTCACAAGTGGCTTCTTTGGGTTATGATCAGAGGACTGAAAGCGGAAGTGGCTTGGGTATGATTGCTTCGAGCAGCCTCTATGGATATGGATCTTTGTCGGTATGTAGAATCAGATATTGGACAAGATTTCCATTTGTTCTAAGTCATAAGTAATCACTAGTATTCTTTTGCTGTAATTTAGAATAATCACCATCATTGTTGCTGTTGCTTCAAAATTCTCACATAAAATAAAGGATTAGTTAAATTTCCCTGATGTAGAGCAAGTGAGTTATAACCTACAGAAAAGTAGGCTAACCCAACCAATCTTGCTTGAAAAATGGAAGGAGCCAACGGCTTATTTCTCCATCAAATCAAATTAGCTAAAGGTGCGAGTTAATTTAGGACTTGAAAGCAGTAGCTTGATCGGTGAGGATTGTTTTTTTCGTGCTTTTTGTGTGGTGATGTACAGATTTGCCTGAATTGGGAACAGAAAACTTGCGCTATGGTGCCTTTAGCTCATGGCTTTGATCATCTAATGTGTTTACACTAGGGGTAGTTGGGTTTATTGAAACTTTTCTTTCAAAGTCATCATTTTTTGAACTGTTTGTTTTTACCTTTGTCCATCACTCTTTGATTTGGCTTGATGAGCTGTCATTAGTTGTGTGTGTCACAAAGAGATTATTGATTTTCATTTTTTTTTTTTGTTTTTTGTTCAATCTTTTGTATACTTAGCTAAAAATTATCAAGCTTCCTTTTTCTTTCTTGTTGCTTATTTATTATTTTTTTTCCTGGATAGTTGGGAGAAAATGGCTACGGCTCAATGTCTTCCTATTCGTCCAAGCTGTACGGGGGGTAAGTACTATCACAGTATCACTTTTTAAGATCTGGGTTTGCTTGTATTCCTTTGGCATTGTTTCTATCAATTGGAGACAGCTTTCTTATACAATGCTGCCATGCAGGTTGCCTCCTCCATCTACACTTGAGATGCTGATTCCTGCTAATGCAGTGGGTAAGGTTATGGGTAAAGGTGGGGCAAATTTGGGCAACATTCGAAAGGTGTGTTCATCCTTCAATGTAATTCTATATTAATATTATTGCTCTCTATGTGTGTGTGTGTGTGTTTATGTTTTATAAGTGGTCTGAAATCCTGGGTTAATTATTGAACCCATCCTAGGAGAGCCAAGAATTTGTTTTAATGGGGAACCTCTTTTTTCTTTTTCTTTTCTCAATTCTTTGTTTCTGTTTTGACTTCCTTTTTTTTCCCGCTCTTATTTATTTGTTTTTCCAAATATATCAAGTAAGTTTAATGGAAGGTTTTAAGCTTAGGTCCCCAAAAGTTAAAGCTAAGAATTGAGATATATTTTGGTTTTATTTGGTTTTTTAGTTTGGAACAGTAAGGATATACATACATTTTTAGAACATTTCAGTGGGGCAAAATTATAGACTTGACAGTTCAATTTAAAAGTTTATATAAGTTTTAGAGGCAAAAGTTAAAAACTGAAAAATTCCAATGTGAGTGCGTTCCCCAACCGGCTATAACGTGGCTCCACCACTGAATACGACCCTATGTTGCAATGAATTGCAAGTTCACTTTTTACTGTCATGCAAATCTTGATTTTATGCCTTCCTAAGTTCAAATCTTGATTTTATGCCTTCCTAAGTTCAAATTTGGGATTTATGGGCTTGATTTGTTGAGGGATAATTAATAATGTCCATGACATAAAGTCGCTCGACTTACATTATGTGCTTTTACCGGGGCTTTATCCAATGTATGTAGTGTTCTTTTACTTTTCTGGTCCTCGTGATATTTTTTGGTTGTATAATGATTGTGTTTTCCACGCCTTTTCCCTCTTTAGGCAGATGTTTCTTTTGCTATCACATGGGGGGAAAAAAAAACTTTGCTTGTTTGTCTATGACATAAAGTTGCTCAACTTAGATTATGTACTTGTACCAAGTCTTTATCCAATGTATGTAATGTTTGTGTTACTTTCTGGTCCTCGTGATATTTCTTGGTTCTACAATGATTGTATTTTCCACACCTTTTCTCTCTTTAGGCAGATGTCTCTTTTGCTATTACATGGGATAGAAAACTTTGATTGCCTTTTATATTGAGTTGTACGGGTTTTACAATGGATCTGAATGTATTTAAATTTCTTTTGTATTGATCAAGACTTGAATGTTAACTGTACTTTTTGACTATATGATAATATGTTTGTATGAAAGGGATTCTCATGCATACTTTTTCCTATCTCAGATTTCTGGAGCAGTGGTAGAAATTTCTGAATCAAAATCTTCTCGGGGAGACCGAATTGCTCATATATCTGGAACCCCTGAACAAAAGCGTACAGCAGAGAGCTTGATTCAGGCGTTTATGATGGCCACTTGAGTTTTTAAGATGCTTCTTGGTGTTTGAAGGTGAACGGTTAAATTCTGATCAATTCCCTCGCATATTTCCTCTCTGTAGCTCCTTTAGGTTTTGGTTCTGGGAGAGGGGATCTTATCTAGGAAAATTTAATTGGGCTTCTTCTCTCGACCCTTCCATATTGGTGACCATCAAGATCGTGCTGGAGGATTTGCTGCTATTTATGTTTAGGGGGTATAGGGCCTGTCTTTTGTCTTGTTCTAATCTGCAATATCATCAGACTTAGGAACTTAGTAGGCTCTTTCTTTCCTTTCATATTTGCTTTTCTGCTCTTTTTCTTGTCTAGTGTAGGGTTCTCGGATTTCCAACGCTATCATACTCTGAATTTGAAGTTCTTGCCAGTAAATTGTTCAATATGGACCATAATTTTGTCAATTCTTATAATTTGTGTGCTACTTTTCTGGCCATTCATCCTGTTGCTTTCGGCTCCTAGCTAGAAGCATCTTCTCTATTGTGGTGTACGTGCTATGCAATTGATTTTGATCTCTTCTTTTTAGATTCTCCTTGACTTAAAATTTCAGTGCAGCTCAAAAAGAGGGAAAAATCATCCTCTGCAATTATATAACCTATAAGGGAACTTGTAGTTCCTCTCCAAGTGTGCTTCTTTGTTCTGTATCCTCTGCCGTGTTTCTTGCTGAATTTCTGTATCCTGTCTTGATTCTGGGTAATGATGTTATTCTGCATGCAGTAAACATCATTACAGATTGAATCATGGAATTACATCTACAGATGATTTTGAACCCTTTGAATTCCAATTGCAACATTTATTGCTCTACAGATGTATATCTGATTTCTGACCTTTGAATTCCAATTACAACATTTATTGCTGTAAATCTCGCGACATTCCCTGACAGAATTAAGCATGCCCTGTTTGTGAAAATCTAACCTGGTAGTTGTTTTTACACTGCCTCCTACAAATTATCCCCTCGATAGTCTCTTTTACATAGTTTTATTGGATAATGATGACTAATATCTCAGCTGAAGAGCTCATTTTCTGATAGACTGAGTTCTCCGATCAACTAGGCGCTGACGAATAAGAATTCAGCAGCTAAAATGTCATATGTGCTTTGTCTATCTTGATCCTTTAGCAATTAAGCTGTCACCCCAATCACACCACACTGTTTGATTTTAAGTCCTATTCTAATTAGATATGAGAAATTGTGCCAACAGATGGTGCATAGTTATACTACTTCTGCATTCTTTCCATTCAAATGCTTTAATGTGAGCCTATTGCATGTTCTTATAGCATGCATGCCTGTACGTCTAGTTACAATATTTAGAGGCTAATCGTTATAGTACAACAAGAGCATCAATTTTGCTTCTTTCAATCCACTGAGTCATTTCTTCGTAACATTCCCTTTTACCATGAAATTTTTGATTACAGAAGGGATCCACATACCTGGCACCTATGTGGTTATGGCATTTAAACTTCTAATTTTTATAGATTTTTTACATCGCATAGCGATGCAGACGGATTCGATTTTGCTGGCCCGCACATGGGAAGACCATAAACTTTAGTACAAGTATTGAATTAATAAAGTGTGCAACAGAGGGTCGCCCTCTTTTCGTATGCCCTACTCAATACCGTGCACAAGTATTCTTCTTATATACTCTACTCAATCCTAGTGAAGGTGTGACCCAATTGGACGCGTTTTCACAATAGCTAGACTTTGCCCACTGAATCAGCTTGCATTCATTGACCAACAAATATAAGAGTTCTCCTCTTTTACCATATTCACTTTCCACTTTGAGTTCTCTCCATCTTTTTTTACAGTGAAGAGCTTGTTTGCATACAGTTTTTCTCTACCGTGCGCACTCTTATTAGATCTTGGCTAGTGTGGTATCTTTTCCCTCTTGTCTTATCCTCGAGACTCCCTCTCCCATCTAGTGTGTCTACTCTTGTTCATGATTTCGAGCTTTCTAGGCTATTTTATTTGTAGTAGCAGGGTCAACCTGTTAGTGTTGGTGTTTGGTGATCAGTGGGATTATGTGTTGATTTAGTCGCACACAATAGCTAAAGGAGCATTGAACATCGTATATGCTATTTATTGATTGTATGTTCAATGATTTCATTTGCTTTCATGTGCTGAAGCAGAAACCTTTTAAGATCTGTATGCTTCTGACGAGTTGTTGATTTTTGGGGGGTGTTGGAGCTGTGAAATGATCTTAACATAGCAGCATAACCTGCACTTGTACATAAATTTTATTTTATGTTTAACAAAATTTGGGCATGTCAAAAAACAGAGATTAAGAAGATAATTTTCCTCTTTCGATGTTTGATGTTGCTAGTGCAATCTATATATTTTCTTCACGAAGAAAAAAAAAATAGTATACTAGATGATACTTTTTCATCTTGATAGACATGTCTTTTGCTTTTTGTGTTTTACAAATGGATGCTAGCCACGATCAAAATTACGTTGCTGATTGCTGAATGGATTTTCTCCAATAATGTCATGAAGGATTGGGCATTTATTTAACCAATTCTTAGAACAAGGGGAGTTATTTGTCTTCTCTGTTTTACCAAGTCATTAACGAGAAGTTGAAAAAGAAGATAAGATAGGATCGAAGCGGCACACTGTTCTTAGTTGGGATTCTATGCTTCCTGGCTTGTGCCACGCATGATGATTTGGTCATAACGAATTGACAAATGCCCAGGAAAACATATTTCTTATTTTTATTTTTATTTTTATACATTTATTTGTTGTAATGACATCCGTACTTTTAGTAAGAAGGGATATGGAGTTGATAAGGGTATTTGGCTAGTGGTGAAAATAATTTGTGGAATGTTAATATATGAGAATTTTTTATTATAATAAAATTTTTAATTATAATATATGAAAGTTTTGTATTGTTTATAATTAAATTTATGATAAAAAATCAAACAAGGATATTAGTTGTCATCCTGATCATGCCAAGTGTACCAATTATTGTTTGAACGAAGAAAAGTGCCAGAGCACATTTTTTTTTTTAATTTATCTTAAAGTACGATTTTGCTCATACTTATCCACATGAGTTGAGCGCAGTAGTTGCCTTGGCCGAGTCAGAGTCTGAGACTCTGTCTTCTAACGTTTTGCCTGAATTACAGTGGGAGACAGTTTGAGCCTAGAAAGTAGAACCCTTTTTTTTTCTCACATTCATTATGTGGCCAAATTTTTGTGTTCAAATTGACTATTATGTCAGACCTGAAAGCCGTATCTGACAGATGATGCTTGAGCATATCCTTGAAAAAAACCCGTTGGACCCAATTTACCGATGAAAAAAAAAAAACAAAAAAAAAAGCGGATTTCTATTGCTGCAAGGAGTCGGCAAGCATTAGGAACCAGTCCTTATCTGTTTCGCGATTCATTTCATGCGTGTACTCAACCTCAAACGGGATAAATTAAATATAAAGCGTGCTTACCAAAATGGCTCATATTCCCAGTTCACGTCCTGTTTCGCTTACCGTGAATTTAAAACGATTCTTCTGTGTAAATGTTAATATCAATATTAATATTATATTTGTAAAAAAAAAAATATATTTAATATACTATTTTATGTTATATTTTAATATATAATGTTTTTTAGACTGTTGTATTTAACTTTTATTATAATTATTGAACTTTAAAGCTTATAAAAATAAATTTTTAATATTAAAATAATTAAAAAGTAAGAATATTATAGTTATTAAAGTAAGAAAGTTAATTTATCAAATAAATACTAAATTAGCATTGGTATATTAATTAAGCATTACATTGTAGATGCTTTTAGACTATTTAAACTGAGACAGTAAATTGCTTTACTCTAGATTTTTTTATTTTTTTCTTATTTTTCTTCTTGCAAATATTTCTCAAACAAATGCCTCTGCAATTCAAAAAGTGTAGAAAATTGCCCCTAAGCTCATACTAAGTTACAACTTTGATATTTTTATTAATAAAACATCAACTTTTTCTTGATGATTTTAATTATGTGTGGATTATCGAACGGGTTGGTAATAGACAATACGGGAAGGGGAAGGTGATGCAAGGCTCGCAAACAAAGGAGGCGACAATTAGGTACCCTCGAGAAAAACTTTCGAAATATAAAAAATTATCGATCGGTAGGTATCCGTCCTTCAGTTATTAAATTACCAAAAAAAAATTGACCCAATCTAACAGTTTCAAACGTGCCTCTAGAAGAAGTTCTCATATATTTTTTAAAATCCGCGAGTTTATTACTTAAATTTACTATAATATATTTTAGAAAGCATGATCTACAAATGACCAAAATGGTTAAAAAATTGATACATTAATCAAAAAAATTAAAATTACAACTTATCAAACTTTTAAGGGAGAGTTTTTTTGGTCTTTTTGAAAAAAAAAAGAAAAAAAAAAGAGATTTTAATTTTAATCTATTACATATATAAAAGAGCCAATACTACCTCCCTTTTTTTTCCAGCTTTGTTCATCTCTCTCCGACTTTCCCCATTTCTTCCCCTTTCTAAACGATCCCCTCATTTTTCTTGTCTTCTACTTTTTTTTTCGAACGCACACACCCCCACCCCCACTATTGTTTTATTATTTTTGGGTCTTTTTTATTTTCTTCTTCTTTTTTTATTTTCCCTCCTGTTTTTTCGTCTCCCCTCCTCTCTCATTTACAGTTTTAGTGCATTGTTTTTATTTCTTCGCACAATTGTGTTTTTTTTTTTCATTTTTTTCCTCTTAGTATCTTCTATATTTTCATATTCACGTTATTATTTTTTTAAAAAATGTGTATTGTTAAAATAATTCTATGTAAACTTTTCTTACCTTTGTTATCATTTTGATTCCTAGATATTTCTCTACTTATACATGTTCTACTTTTTCTAATGACACTTTTAACTATTATTTATATCATAAAAGTCATTCTCTCTAATTTATTTATGCTAAAATATTTTCTCTTGCATATATACCCTATGTAAATATTTTTTAGTGGCCTTCTTTATGTACACATATTTTTTTGGCTTTATCTATTAATTTTTTTCTTTCCTTAAATTAAACTATTAGAAAAATAATAAACGGTAAAACTATGTTAAAAGAAAATTTGGGTATTCGTATCAGAAAAATATAAAAATTGTACGCGCGGGTGTTAATAACTAGTAATAAAAAATAAAAAAAGAAGAGAGAGATGATCGGCTATGGTAGGTACAAAATAAAAAAGTTTAGGGGGTAATTAGTTTTATTATGTTTATTGAAATAAAATATAATTTTAAGTTGTAAAAATTTTATAAATATCTTATAATAATACCATTAAAATTATTTATATGTAATTAAATAATATAATATGTAATATTATTACGATAATTATTATATTATTAAAAATATTTTTAATATATTTTTGCAAAGTAATCTAAATTATTAAAATCTCATCGTCGTCGTAATCGTTCTTGAATTCGCGATCAACAATGGCGTATAGGAGGCCTTTGCAGCTTCGTTATGTGTTGAGCGGAGTTGGTTTCAATGGCACCAGGACTCTCAGTGCTCTTCCCCAAGGCAAATCCCCTTCTTCTTCTTCTTCGTCTTCTTCTCAGGCCCTCATCAACTCCGAATACGTGTACAGTGCTCACAAGTAATCTCTCTCTCTCTCTCTATCTAACATGTTTTTGTTCATCATCGTTTTGAGCTTGTTTTGATCAATTTCTCGTTTTCAATGTTCTAGACCAGTAGTTCGTTTAGTTTCGTGAGTTTTGAGCGAGAGTATTTTTTTTTCTTTTTGTATTTTTTTTTTCTGGTTTCCATCAGTGAAAAGATTCTTCCGACAAGTGCGTCTCTGGTGATTCGAAGCTCGTTCTAATCTTTCAATTTTCGTAGATTATGTAGTAGTAGTAGTAGTATTAACAATAATAATAATAATAATAATAATTGTGCTGTATAGTTTGTAATTGTAAATCCTATTACCTTAACAAATGTATAAATCTTATTGTTGTTGATACTTGACGGTGATAATAGATTTTTTCTGTGATTTGATTGGCAAATTTCTGTATTCTCTCTCTCTGGTTGCAACTTTACCATTTTAATATCTGATGCAAGTAATGTGGTATTGATTTCTTCTGTATGATATAAACTCTTCTCTGTTAATGTTGATTGAACCATACATGTTATCTTTTTCTTTCAAATTTGTTTCCACCACCTCTATTTTTATTGACTTAACTACTTATCATGAAAGAGAACTTTTAAGTTAAAAAAGAAGGAAGCCTTATAATTTCAGCATAAAAAGTCCAATGAGACTCTCCAATTGATAGACAGTCATGTGGGCTAAACGAGACAGTTTCCCATACACTAGCCTCTTGAAAAGAAAAGGGGGCGGAGGAGGAGGAGGAGGAGGAGGAGGAGAAGGAGGAGGAGCTTAGTAATGATTAGAGAGGATCAATGTTCTATCTGAATTAAAGTACATAGGGTTAGTGTTTCTCACTTCGAAAGCCTTGGTTCTTTTTTCTTGGTGCAACTTTTCTCGAGTCCCCTTGTCTTTCTATGCTTTTGCATGGATTGTGCTTTGTTACTACGTTGCCCTTGAAAGTTCATGCCATTATCCTTTTCTTTTTTATGTTTTTTCTGTTCAGTTGAAGTTTTACATTGTCAATATCTTGTGGATGAGTTTCATTTATTCCATTCATCCCCTTATCTAAATCTCTTTCTTTGTTGCAATGCAGTTATCACCCAATTCCCATAGTCTTCTCACAAGCAAAGGGATCATCTATATGGGATCCAGAGGGCAACAGATATCTAGACTTTCTCTCTGCTTACTCTGCAGTTAACCAGGTAGAAAATATAGAGTAGTTATGCTGTTATGTGATGTATGACTTTGTTGGTTATAGGTAATTCAGTAGCGTTCCTGTCTCTTCTAGTTAATCCACTCACTTGAATTTTCTTTGCTAAAATCAATTTCAACTGTGAAATTGATGAAACTTGTTATCAGACCTATGGCTTCAGTACTGCATTTATATAATATAATTCAATAGTCCTCCTTTGTCCAACTTTCTTGATTCTGTGACAATAGCTTCCTTTTTGGAAAACTTAAGGAAAAGCAGAGGGAGTGTTTATTTATTTACTGATCCAATTTTAGGGAATTTGTATCCTTGGGAAATGGCCTTCTATTTTTGTTTTCATTATTATTCTCCCTTACCTTCTGTTGTAGGGACATTGTCATCCAAGAATCATGAAAGCATTACACGAACAAGCAGAAAGGCTGACTCTTAGCTCACGAGCGTTCTATAATGATAGATTTCCAATATTTGCTAAGCGTCTAACAGATATGTTTGGATTTGACATGGTGCTGCCCATGAACACTGGTGCTGAAGGTGTGGAAACAGCTCTAAAGTTGGCAAGGAAATGGGGTTATGAGAAGAAGAAAATTCCAAAAGATGAGGTAAAATTCAGGAAAATTGTTTATAAATTGTGAATTCGTCTCTATTATATTTGTTTGGTGAATGTTCATGTGCATATAGATATATCTTATGCAACAATATTTGGTGTTTTATATCACCAAAATTTGGTAAGCCACAAGTCAGGGGGCATGTTATTTTGAGGGGACTTTATGATTTGAGGCACTGTGTCTGGAGATTTGGGCTCATGAGCCTTAAATTTGAATTAAAAAAATTTCTCCTTCAGCCCATCTCAAATTGGCCAAGCTTGACACAGTTACGTGCCTTCATATAATTTCGATTGTTATGTTACTTTCCACGTGAAAAATATACTTTAATAGGCTTTTGGGATATTTTATTTTAGTACAAGTATAATATTTAAATTATGCCAGCATAAATTATTGCTCATGGCGTAATGAGGAATTTTGTTGGCCTGTTGTCAAAACAACATGTTTGTATATGAAAATGCTCTTGCTGAGTTAGCTTTTGAGGATAAGAACTGAGTCATAACTTCTGCTTGTGTTGGATACTTTTTAGATATCAGTAGAGCATTTTTAAGTTTCCATTAGCTTGTTATAATTGTCTCTTTGGCTTCTTTTCTTCTCAATATCATTTGGTCATGGTTTTTCTCTTCCCAACATTTTTTTCAACTCCTAATTGAATTTATGTAATTGCTAATCATTTGAATGTCATTCCTAAAACTCATCTTTTACCATTCTGCTTACACGCATGTTACAAAGACAAGCCCCTTTGTTTTATTTCTTTTGACTACTAGACTAGTGTCTTATACAGATAAACTATATGTAGGCTATCATTGTATCATGTTGTGGATGTTTCCATGGTCGTACATTGGCTGTTATCTCGATGAGCTGTGACAATGAGGCAACCCGAGGTTTTGGACCCTTGTTGCCTGGCCATCTTAAAGTTGATTTTGGTGATTCAGCAGCCCTTGAGAAAATTTTTGAAGGTTTGAATGCAATTTTTTTTGAAGGATTGAATGCAATTTTTTTTGTTCCTCCGTTTTCTTGAATCTTCAAGGTGCTTGTACTATTTCTTCTATATTTTATGATATGATTGCAAACAATTACATTTTGTCCAAATTATATCTAGTGTTTCAGTCAAAATAGTAATGTGAAAAAGTTATAAACAATTCATTTTAAATTCATATCCTTCTTATGAGTGATAAATACTCTTTTGGTAACAAAAGAAATTACTGTTTACCCTGAAATTATTGGTTTTTGTGGCGTGCAGAAAATGGAGATCGAATAGCTGGATTTTTGTTTGAACCCATACAAGGAGAGGCTGGGGTATGTTCTAGAAATGAATATTTATTAATTTTTAGAATGAGATAGAAATTTTACATGGACATGTAGTTTGGTGTGCTATTTGTCGAACCTTATTGTAGTGATTGGGCCAAATCACGTGCATTTGTGAGAGCATATACATTGAAGCTGTTCTAGTTAACTCCTTTGACAATTACTAATTTGTATTTGACACCTATTATTACCAACATACTTTCCAGTGCCCATGTTAAGTTGTTCCGTAACTGCTGCAGTCAAATTTTATGTTAACTTAAGGGAAAAAATGAGAAATAGATTTGTGTTTGTGCCAGACAAAGGATAGAAGACTAGGTCAATTAGTTTTTTTTTTTTCCTTTTCTGGGTTAGGATTTAAATTTTTTTAAAAAAATCCATTTTCATAATTATCTCTTTCTAGTCATTAATTAATTTTTGATATGTAATTCTCTGTACCAACAAGATATGTGTTAATTAACTTTGCACAAGGCAAAATCAACCTTCCATGCCACCAAGATGGAAGCTTAAGAGCTTGAATCCATTACTTTTCCCAAGTCATCTAAGAAGCCTTACGTCACGCTGCCCTTGGCGGCGACGTGGTTGAAGGCATAAGCTTCCGGTTTCATCTTGAAGTCTTAGGGGTTCTAGAAGACTTCTCTTTTTAGGTCAAGTTTTCTTCTATGCCAAGTATTCTTCTTTTTAGGTTAAGTTTTTAGGCAAAGTATTATCTTCTAGATTTGCGTGTCTTTTCTTGCCTCAACTTTTACATTGACACCCCATATTTTGATCCAAACTTAATGTATGAGGCGCCTTGACCTATGAATAGGGAGAGCCCCTCATCTATAGCTATTACTAGAAATTTGAATTCAGAGCACACTGTAAAGGATGAGAATAGTAATAGAAGTTCCTTCATGCTTTACATATATCCTTGTTTGTTTATCTTGTATGTTTGAGTTTTCTAGCCTTGAGTTGTCTTGAGTTAGGTTGTTTAGCATTGTGTGAGAGTGCTAAGGCCCACTGGGCTGCCTTCTGAGAAAAAAAGGTCCATGATAGTAGGTATCAAAGCCTCGTCAACAAGACGGTGATACAGGGTGCTGCTAAAGGATAAGTTGGTGGATCTAAGTATGTGGTGATCATGCAACTACATTGCTCCGAGGAGAAACTCTATCTGAATACTCCTAGGTGGAGGAGTAAGTCCAGAGATCTTCAAGCCTATTAGGAAGGTGGAGCTATCAAGCATCAAATCACTAGCCCACTATAAGGAAGAATCAAGGAGGGGCTGCAGCAGGAGCCTCTTGCTAAAAGCATTTTTTCCTTGATGAACAAGGGAAACAATCTATTTTGGCTAGCTAAATCTTTGAGGTCTCCTCTGTGATGCATACAACTCCAAAGTATTGATTTATTATCCTAAAGAAGTTGTCAACTTCCTAAGCATTGCGCAAACCCCTTGAGCTTTTTGGCTTTGGCACCTTGATCTCCCGAGCTTTGATGGTGGTACTTGGCCTTATTGCCATGGTGCCTTTGCATAATGCTATATCACCCCACATGTCCTAAAGTCAGGCCAATGCGTTATTGATATCGAGCCAAAAAACTTCGCACACCATAGCTGGTTCCCCCATGAATTGGTCGTGAATTTTCCTCATTTACTCTCGCACAGACTACCCTAGTTGGACCATCATGGCACGTATTGCAGTTTGAACCTTGGCTTGCTCCATCTCTAAGTGTTCCACCCTTTGGTATAGGTCGTCTATATGGGCCCCCATGCAACTCACGTTTTCATCCATACAAGACAAATGTTAATCAAAACTAGAAATGAGATCTTTGGACTTGTCATGTGTCTTGTGGCCGCAATCTGATGTGATCTCCATGTCTGAAGGATTGGATCCTTTGTTGAACCTTTAGCAACATCATGTCAATTATCAAGCTCTAATACCAATTGTTATGGGCCTTTTCTTTTCACAAGGAAACAATGCAGCCTCAATACTCTCATGCTAAGCTAACTAGCTTAACTTACATAAACTCAAGGCTAGCAACTCAAACACAGAAGAGAAATAGAGAAGGAACTAGGAGAAAATAAGGGAACTTCCATTACTATGAGAATTCTTTACAAGTGAGTTTTGAACTCTGAATTTTTTGTAAATATTATACATGAGGGCCTCCCCCAAAAATTGGCCAAGGCCTCCTATATGAATGACCTAGATCAAAACATGTGGTGGCAATCTAATGGCTATTACAAGATAAGGCATGCAAAACTAGAAGGTAATACTTATCCTAGAAGTATTCTTGTCTTAGAAGAATACTTGGTCTAAAAGAAAACTTAACCTAGAAGGAAAAATCTTCTAGAAATCCCAAGTCTTCGAGGCAAAACTTCTATTTTTGCCTTCAACCATGTTGCCGTCGAGCATAGTGTGACATTAAGCTACCAAGTTGCATGGGCAAATGGACACATAGTAATAGTCTACGGATGGGTCGAATCAAGTGGACGCGTAGTAATTAGCTCAATAATTTGTCGCATAGGATGAAGGACCTAGTAAGATTTACCAGGTGAAGAGAACTGATTGAGTGAAGATGGAAGATCGTATGGATATAGAGGACATGGGAGGGGCCATGTTGAGTGGTTTCAAAAGGACTCCTTTAAATGGGGGAGGGATGAGACTGAGCAAGGCCCTAGACTTTTATATCTTGACCACTCTCATGTCTAATCCTGTGTCCTCTTTTATATTTTGATTTACATTTTTGTGTTTGCAATTATTTGATTTTGTTTAATCAGATTCGAGAGATTTGGATCCTCTGAGGTTGACAAATTTCACCGTCGATGATGTGAAAACCTAACATGCATTAACCAAATCTCCGACTGAGGATATATTTTGTTGCTTCGGTCTAGTTTGAGGTTCTTCACATACATTTTAAGTGTGCTTTCAATTCTTCCAAACAAGAATAACTGTTTCTTTTGTTGATAGGTCATAATTCCTCCTGATGGCTATTTAAAATCTGTCAGAAATCTTTGCTCAAAATACAATGTTTTAATGATTGCTGATGAAATCCAATCTGGCTTAGCACGATCAGGAAAATTGCTGGCTTGTGATTGGGAAGAAGTTCGCCCAGATGTGGTGGTAAGCTTTCAATTTCCTTTTCACTTTCTACAGACATGTACGGATATTGGCTGGTTCATGCTGTTCAGTCACCTAATTGAGTCCTCTGTTTTTTTTTTAACATTTATTTATTGTTTTCAGATACTAGGAAAGGCATTGGGTGGTGGAGTGATACCTGTAAGTGCAGTTCTTGCAGACAAAGATGTAATGCTTTGTATCCGCCCTGGAGAGCATGGAAGGTTCGCAGTTATAATTGTTTTGTTTGCACTGTCTGTTCCTTAGTCTGATTAAGGAATTTAGTTACAGCTTTATTTCTCAATAACCAGTCTAATTCTGAATAAAAAAAGAAAATTTTCGCCTAATTGTGACTCTACTGTTATAACTATTTTGCTGGTGATTTGCCTTTGCTGCAGTTTCTAGATAGAATAATTATTCGGCTGTTAAACTAGTACGACTGATTTCGAATGGAGAAACATGAAAAAACAACCAAAGAATAATTAGGAGACTTTGACACACAGAACTGATTGCTAGATTTCTGCTCTAGGTGTAAAGAACTATAGAAGCAGGTGCCTAAAAAAAAAAAATAAGTAGCATGGAGAAGGTCTAACCCTTTGACTTTGACACATAATGGCCTCACCCCCTACCCAAGCTGATGATGTAAAGGGTCTACTCTACTTCTGTTTTTGAAACTTTGAAAAAACTTGCTTGATTGGGCTTTTCTAACGCAAATTTAGTTTTTTTTCCTTTTTAATTTTTTTCTTTTATTTTGGTAAATTTCTTGTACTTCAAAATGCCTATGTTATAATTTGCTTTTCATCTATAATTTTGACTTATGAGGCAAGAGCTCACCTTGCTTTTGTTTTTTGTTTTTTTGAATTTTTTTTTTTGGTTTTTTTTTTGCCTTAGTACCTTTGGAGGGAATCCATTGGCCAGCGCAGTTGCCATTGCATCGTTAGATGTAATCAGAGATGAGAAACTTGCTGAGAGGTATCAAATTTATTCCCTAATGGTGCTTTACCAAGACGGCGTTTGAAGAATGAACATAGTCTGGATAAAATGCTTTGTGTTTTTACAGCTTTTTTTTTTTTGAATATGTGTGTACATATATTCTAATTCATGCTTCATTCTTTACAGATCTGCACAACTAGGACAGGAACTTAAAAGCCAGCTAGTAAAGATTCAGCAGCAATTTCCAAACTACATAAAGGAAGTTCGAGGAAGAGGCTTGTTCAGTGCCGTGGAGCTCTATAGTGAAAACTTGTTCCCTGTTTCTGCCTATGATATCTGTCTCAAGTTGAAGGAAAGGGGAGTTCTTGCGAAGCCCACACATGATACCATTATCAGATTAACTCCGCCATTATCAATGAGGTATGGAACCATGCTTGTAATCATCAGTGTCCTTTTTTTTCATAGATGTTTTGTGCTGGAATAGAACTTACCACACATGATTTTCCCATGCATTAGTCAGAAAATGATTAATAGGGAGACACTTCAATAACGTGGTGCATGCTGACCTCTAGGATTATCACTTTGTTGCATGCCTCAGGAAAACAGGAAGATAATACTGACGTAACAAACGTATCTGTTGTGTTTTACTGTGTTTTTTCTCCTCTCCTCTCCTCTCACCGATGTATTTAAAATAACTTGTGACTTCAAAGTTTCCTCATGGTTTTGATTAGAAGCTTTCTAGTTCTCTCTTGTTTATTTGGATTATCTTTTCTCCAAGTCCTGTCTCGGTTTGGCCTATGTTTGTTGCTTATTGAACAGCCCTACAAATTGGACCTTGGCCACTCTTCGATCAAAAGTATACACAAATCCAACTACAAGCTTGCAAATTTTAACAACACAACATGCCTTGAGAAAAGCTTGACGCGCTGTTTTTTTTAGAGCCATGAGTGCTTCTTCTGCTTGAATGATCCAATAACATATAACTGAATATAGGCGCGCTGAAATGCATTCCACGTTTAGCAAACAAAATTTATGATCTCACACAAGCCTGCATAGATGATGAAGCTGTTTTATATAGTTTGCTTGTTATTCTGCTTTCTCAAGTATGCCAATGATTATGGTGAACTCTACCAGGTGTGGTATCAAATTCCTCCTTTTTTGTGTGTGTGTTTCTATATCCTATTTTGCACTCACTTCTTTTTCTTTTTCTTTTTCATTTTTTGTGAGTAAAGCACTCACTTCTCTTAAGCTTTAAAAAAAAAGGAAAAAGAAAAAGAAAAGAACTCCTTCTTCAGCATTCTTTGATCTGTGCATATACATGTATAAAGATCTGTACATTTTCATGAAGTTATTTATCAAAAGTTTTTGGTTTGTGTTGTTATTCGTGCCATCTTGTTTTCACCTGTTGCCGACCAGATTTACTAATCGTATTTTTAAAACTCTAGCTTGGATGAGCTCCAAGAAGGCTTAAATGCACTTCGTGAGGTTCTAGAACTCGATCTACCAGAGTTGCAAAAGACAAAACCAAACGATATCTCTCCAAATGCTTCTGACACGTGTGACCGTTGTGGACGAAACTTGTATGGTTCTTCAGAAAAAGAAGTCTAAAGTTGCATGGGAATTTTCATTGCTATCTGTAGACAAGTATTGAATTTTTATAGGGTTTTCTAATAGCAATAATGTCGGAATTCAATCCTCAGAGATTAACATTTCGGTTTTCTTCCCTATTTCTATATGATTTTTTCTGAGCTTAAGAGATTTTCACTCTTACGTTTTGGTTCCTTTTTTACAAGGGTGTTTAGAAGCATGATTAGAACTAATTTTTTTAGTTCAAAATACTGTAACATATGAAAACTTTATATTGTAGTAACTTTTTGGTTTTTATTGTAGTATACGAGAGTTTTATACTATTTGGTAACTAAAAAGTTGGTTTTAACTATGCTTATCAAACACCGTAAGTTATAGTTGCGTTCTAAAACTATTAACAGTTCTTTTCTTTTTATATGTTCATGTTTGGCAAGTACATGTTTCATTGAAGACATATCTTTCAAAATTCCTATGGTGTTTGGCAATGCAGGTTGTAGTTTCAACCAACTTTTAGTTCAAATTTTTGTAGTTCAATAACATCCGTTACTCGCAAAGGTATTGGGATCATTGGTTTAAGTTATTAATATATTACTGCTTCTTTTCATTATTCCATTTGCTCCTTTATGTTGCATCTCTAGCTTATTACGTCGGCACTAACATTGCACTGTGTTATTTGCCGTTCGTGCTACTAATATAAAAGCGCAAGTGTGCTTCTACACAATTTATTATGTCTTCTTATGTCTCAGACCATCAACAAACCTCTTATTCTACACATGCAAATTGATGCAACTTTGCATTCTCCAATCTACATACCTCTCGTAGGAGTTTGTGTCACCACCACAAACCCCACCAACCCAACACCACCCCCAACACCCCCCCTCCTCTCTCTCTCTATCTCTCTACACACACACACACACACACACACACACACACACACACACAAACACACACAGAGGGTGAAAAAGAAACTTAGGATCCTTGTATTGGTAATTACCTTTTTTCTTGAAAGAAAATTTGTAATTACATTTTAATACCAACTTAATATTTGAAGACTATATCTACCGGTTAAAATAAAATATGACAATTCATCGACACGAGTTTGGTACGTTTCGTACCATAATTCGCCAACACAACTCCACTCTTCAAAAACATATTTTACAAAAATTTTGAGAGAGCATTGAAAAATGAGCATCAAATGCTTTATGGAAAAAAAAAAAAAAAAGAAAAAGAAAGAAGGGTGTGGGTTTGCTGTCAAGAAGCAACCTAGAAAGAGCGAGTGGGACACACGCAGATTCAATCCCTATCCCTCTCCAGATGGATCTCCACACGTGAGACCATAGCACATGCTTGATTACGTGCCATAAATGAAAGCAACGGTGGATGAATGGCTAACTCAATTAAGGTCATCTTTATAGCTCATGATATGATCTACAAATAATTCTGTTTCAATCTAATAATGCCTTTTAATATTCTTCTTGCTTTCTTTTCCATCGATTCTGGTGGAATTTTGTAAACCTTGTCATACATGTGTTTCTTTATTTCAATAATTCATTATTGAGGGAGACATGGTGGAGACACAATAATGCAAAAACTTCTGGTGGTTATGTAATTATATATAGCAAGAGACAATCTCTCTCTCTTTTGTTAAGGAAATATATATATAAATTTGACACAGATGGATTATATATGTGAACACCCAAGAATGAGAGCTTTGAGAGGGACAGTTAAATTTTGGACAAAGTCTTTAGACTCTTGTGTTATGAAGCTTAGCTGGATTTCATTTCTGTATTTTGAGTAGTTGTTGGAAAAAGCTTAGCTGTTCATGATGACTATCATAATTGTGAGGGCTTTCTTACCCTGCATCCAATAGACAACAAATGTTTTCAAAAGTACTAATTAAATATTACTAAAACATATATTATTAGACGATATTGACAACATCGTAAAATTAGTTTCAACTAAAATTGTTGGTTGTTATAATATGGAGATCTCACATGTTATAGTGTCAAGTAAAAATGTGTTACCGTGTAAAGCTTTTATATGCTACAGTGTATTTAACCAATTGATTCAAACTAATATTTTCAAACACATGGTTAGATACATTTGTGGGATATTTTGGTAAATTGGTTGAGCAATGGGGTCGTTTGGTATTGTTTTTAAAATAGGTGAAAATATTTTTGTTTTAAAAAATGAAAATTTTTTAAGAATTATGTTGAGAATGTTTTTAAAATTTTTGTCTCGAAAAATGTATGAAAACATTTTTAAATTCTAAAAATAAAACCAAATGGGATTATATATCATGGAATTAATTAATTTTCTCTTGTGCTCTTATGGCTACATGCTTAGCTTGGTAGAGGTGGTCATGAATCCTGATCACTTTTCCTATCCAAAACAGGGAAAAAAAAAAAAACAAATCTCTGTTTCTCTCTCTAATTCTACATGCAACAATTAAAGAAGGAAATTTGAGTAATTTACATAAAAGTAACTTGGACTCTCAATTTGATAAAAAAACAGTACAAAAGTTTTCGAATGATTTTGGATAATGGGCTGTGTTTGGGCAATGAGTACCTAAGTTGACAATCCTGTAAGTGAATGCCTCTGGTAAAATGGTGGGGTATGTTTTATGATTGTGAAACTACTCTTCATGGGACAATTTGTGCTTGTTAACAGTAAAAAAATAATAAAACCTGCAGTTTTCTGGACTGGAGGCATGCAATAATGACATAGACACTGCAGTGTAAAGGGTAGAAATCTTTTTTTTTTCTTTTTTCTTGTTAATTGTGAGTCTTCCAACTTTATCCTTCCTCAATTCTTTTCAATCTCTTGACTTCTGGCTTTTGAAACGTCCAAGTGGTTTGGGATGTTTTAGAACTCAAAAATTAAAATCAAAGTGCAATTAGAAGTAAAGTTCAAGATCATTTGTGAGAGTTTCCTTTCTTTGCGTTTTTCTTTTCGCTCTTCCTGTGGTTGTTTCAGCATGTTTGATGGATAATGGAAATAGTATGTGTCCGCGTTGTACATTGTATAGAGGTATATATGGATAATAGCTTAGTATTATGGATATTTAGATGAAAGATTCTTTCTAGTAATTTTTTCGCATGGTTGACAAGTAGAACCATAGAACTAAAGTACAATTTAATACATGTAGTGCTTTAGATGTCGCAGACATTATACACACATATATATAGACGACTTTTATGTTTGTTCTAGTGAATGTTTTAATTATAATTGATAATGTGTTATGATAAGAACTCGACCTTATTAATTACCATAGATTTTATTAATCAACTATTTTTTTAATAATAACTATTAAATTATATCAAACGACTAATAATAAGAATACAATTGAAACATAACCATTAAAACTACACGTTTATTACATATATATATATATATATATAAGTGGTAAAGTGTTTTACTATCTTGTTTTTTCTCATAAAATTTAAATTGTTAAAGTGTTTTCAGTTTGGAGTGGTAGTTTTAATTAGGGAGCCAAATGCTTATGACTTGCCGAAATCTTTTAACTCTCATTAATTAGCCAAGCAAAGTGTAATTTCGCATCTGATGATCAACAGTCAAAATACAGTGCACAACGCTGGCAGTGGCAATCCACTTTGAAGTTAAAACTCAACAAATTGAGTTCTTCTGGAGACATTTAATCAGACATAATTTCAGACCTGTTTTGTTTATGTGTATTGTAACATTTAACCCCGGTTTGGCAGTGATTCTAACCACTCAGTTCTCATCACAAACTCAGTTATAAACAGTGTAAAGCTCTTATATGCTACAGTAACAATAAAAAAAATTGCTACAGGATAAAGCTCTCACATGCTACCGTAAAAGTGGTTCAACTACTAGTTTCCACCACTCTTCCAAACACACTATTATTTTAGACAAAAGATGTGGCCATTTTCAGAACCACGAATAACTGGGAAGCATCACAAACCTAGGATGCCCACCCACCAAAATGCAATTTTTTGGCTCGAATGAAAAAGTAGTACAAATAATTGGAAGTGATGCTAGTGTATATGTGCTTAGTGTGTGTCAATCTTTACAAGAAAGGATAAACATCATTATCTAGAACACTTATGAAGGTATTTTTACCCACCACAAGTTTTGGGAGCTGAAACTCTTGATACGTGTTGAAGTAAGAAAAGTTGCACCTAGCTATAGAATATAGGATAATTCTTTTCTAAATTTGTGGGGCCAATTGAAGTTGAAGGGAAGATAGGAAAAAGGTATTTATTTCCTAAAGAAACCTTTAGTATTGTACGTAACCCCAAAAAAAAAAAAAAACCCTATTTCTATGAGGTAGTTATTTAATTGTAAGATTTTTTAACATTTATATTAAATTTTTCATACGTTATATAATTTTATATAATTTTGATTTGATTTTTCAGTTAAAACTATATCAAAGTCTAATTGAACAGTTAAAAATTGTGTCCTGAATGTCGAGTATTTTTTTTTTGTGCCCTTTTAATGGATTCTTTTTTATTTCGGTTTTACATTAGCCCAAGAGAAGTACCGCGATAGGGTCACATTGTCGTCCAGGATATAGTCGTCCAATATACTTCACAAAATATATATTTACATAAATATTGGATAATATTATATGTGCTTCATCGTTCTACCAAGAATTTTACTCGATCACGAAAAATTATTGGTACTACATAGTAGTAATAGCTAGTATTAAAAGTTCGTACGTACAGATAAGATATTAGTAACCTAATGCGTGCTAACATTACTATACATGAGCTTTGTCCCATATTGTTAATTATTTTAGACTAGTGGTTTGATAATATCCATGAAAGACTAATGCAATGTACATTGATTAAATCCCTATTCCAAAGGTTGATTAGGATGCTCATTTTATCAACCAATTACTATCACCTTTGTGTGATCACAACATTAGGCAATTGTCACATCAATTAGATTGTCACCAATTAATAAGTGCAAATAATTGTACCATAGTCCCGCAAAAAATGCATAAAAGTGATGGAAAATTTACATATGTTCCGTTGCCCACTTTAAGATAATCATTTTGTGAGAACTATAGATAACACACAAAATAAAATAAATAAAGAAATAAATAAATAAAGGGAAAAGACATGGGACCACTTGAAAAAGTTCTGTCAGTTGGCAAAAGGAAACAAAGGTTATGGGGACCTATTTGATCACAAGAACAAATATTGGATGCCACACTTTCACAAAATCTTATACTTGTTCCTTCCCATGTTGGGCAAAAGTTTTGTCCCAATATCTTTCTCATTGATGGCAACCTTTCTAATTAATACCCAACTGTTGGTGTTTATGGATGAGAGAAAGCTCATTCAGTTCTTTTACACCGTAGGAAATCTTGCCAAGAGGCCGGATGAATGTTTGATAGGTTGGACAGATGGTGAGACAAATGTAAAGGTCGGGTTATAAAAATCGTTGTACTTAATTTTTGCTTTTGAAAGGCTTAATACTTATTATAATATGTTACAGTCCAGCAATTTACTAGTTCCACTTTTGAACAGGATGGTATGAGTATGTGTTTTCAATTATAAGCATAACAAGTTTTTTAAAAATATTTTTAGTGACCTCTAAGAAATAAAAGTATGTTTTAAAAAAGATTATTCTACATTTTTACAACTAAATAAGATTAAGTTTAAGAAATCAACACTAAGTAATGGCTCACATTCGTCATGGGCCTTTTGTAGATCAACTTGCAGATATCTTTATGAAGGCTGCATCTACTTTCAATTTTACTACTTTCAACTTGCAGAGTCCTAGATTTTTGAACTCTAAGTTTGAGGGAGGATGTTAAGGGTAGTTAGTAGTTAATTGTACATATGTTAGTTTGTTATAGTAGTAGACACGAGTTAGTTTATTATTGGTTAGGTTGTAATTTGTTAGAGTTAGAAGAGTTAGCTACAAGTTGAGATGTATTTAATTAAGTCTATATAATAAAATCAGAGTAATGAAGAGCTAATCATTCTCTCTCTCTTTTTCTTTCTTTTTGAATAATTTGTGTTTTATACATGTTAAAGATTATTTATTGGGTACGGATAAAAAAATGCATTTGAAAAGGTTTTAAAACAAAATTTAGATAGGAACCTATATGAGAAAAATTATTTCAGCCGAGCAAGTAAGAAGAATAAATATGTTTATGAGAGTCATACAGAAGAAAGGGAAAATAAAGATGTCTGAAGGGTAAAAAAAGAATAAGGAAAATGGAGGAAAAGAGAGAAAGAAGGAAAAGTAGTGTTAAAAAAAAAGTTTTGCCATTTATCGCACTAGAGAGAATTTTGAGCGGGACTAAGCGTGGCTCAAACCCTCAACCTATAGTTGAGGTAAAAAAGACTTACAACCAACTAACATGCTCTTACTTATCAAAAAATTTGTTTTTTAAGAATAGGATAATTATTGTGTTTATTTGGACTCTTCTTTTAGTATGGTTTATTTTGAGTAATTGATTAATTCATTTTCTTAACACTTGTCGACATATTCTTTTGTATTACCTTTTGCCCAAGATTGGAAAAATTATTTCGTCATGTTTTTAATATTGAATGGTTTTCAATTTATATCGAATACAAATTTTGGTCCCTCAAAATTTTAAAATTGTGACCATTTTCTCTCATATTCAGTTTGGATTTTCTTATTTCTCACCAAGAAAGGTTTTCTTTTATTCTTAATTTGGTCATTCTTCTTCTTTTCTTAGATCAAAATGGTTTTCATCATTCTTTTCATAAGTATCATATATTATGTGATTAGGATTTTTGAGACTACATATATTACTTGTTTTCAAGGCGGAAGAATTGTCATCTGAATTTTTCTGCCTCAAAAGCCTCTCACCTCTAAAAGTAATTTGCGCCTGGGGTCCATTGTTTTAGGCAAAATTTGAAAAAAAAAGCCAAACAAAATTTAAAATTGAGGAAATGACTTCTTTTTTTTTCATCAAAAAATACGTTTTTCTTTCTGAGCAAGTAAGCTGTTCTAGTTTTTTTCAAAAAAATAAGGAAAATGATTATAGCAAAGTAAGGAACCTCAACAGAAAGAAAAAAAAAAAAACTTGAACCGTTTTGATTCCCAAAAACTTTTTCTTTAGTGTCAAAAACTGACCAAAAGTCATTGACTAAATAAAATTTTTTAAAGAGATTACTGTTCAAAATACCCCGTTGTTTTAAGATATAATAAACCTCAAAAGTCTTTCGTTACCGGATGTACTATGCCATTAAAGTCCGCTTTTGGATAATTCTGCCTTTGAATCTTCTTGTCTTTAGACTAAAATTTGCACCCGGAGCCTCATGCCGTCTTCACATCTTCAAGGTTGCAAATATATTCACCAAACCTTTGGCAAATACATTGGTTGATTCTCATCATTGTAAGTTGGGCATTCTTGATATCCATCCAGCTTCAGGGAAGTGCTCAAATTGAGAATGGGATAAAGATATATATATATATATATATATATATATATTTATCAGAGTCGTGAGCTTTGACGTTTTGCAGGCAAAACTATATGGGGAAAGTTTTTCTTTTGCATTTAATTTGATTTTTACCTAGAGCTTGTTGCTGATTTTATGCGTTTCACTCTGTTTTATTTTCATTTGAAATGTAAATTAATTGTTGACTATTTTAATGGATAGTCAGCCAAATTGACAATCATAGTTTGTTTTTATATGTGCTCAATTGATAGTTTTCCTTCTTAATAAATTATTTTCTTCTCTTATATTTGGTCGGAGAAATGGAAAATAGAAAGGAAAGAGAAGTTAAATGCCCAAGTGAAGGAAGTAAAATAGTATAAGGGGATTTTTATTTTTTTATTTTCATGTTGTTTAATAGAAGAGAAAGAAAAGTAAAAAGAAGATTCCTAATCTAATGTATTTCACATAAATAGCCTTGTACAAATTAAAAAATGATGAGTGATAAAGGTTGAATCAGTTATTTTATATTTAACTTGCTTGTTAAATTTTTTTTCTTTTTTTCTTTCCAAAGTTGAAAGGATTGGAAAATGATGAGTCCTATGGATTTACTTTCTTCCTTCCTCAAACCCGTTTGATATTACTTTTGGAGGTTATTTTTAACGTCTATAACCACCTATACCCGCCAATAGCAAATTATGGTGTTAAGGAAACCCTTATTTTGTGAAATTGTGTCGAAAAAACTGCTACCCAACAAGAAAATTTGAAAAGCAGGTCAAAGGTTGCTTTTTCACAACAACTTTTGCTATAATAATTTAAAATTTATAAACTAACCTTAATAATAATACATATTTTTCAGTCTACTTATTTATACATAAAAAATTTAAAAAATATATAATATTTATATAAATGTTACAAATTTTAAAAATATATAATATCCTAAATTTCTTTGAAATATTTCCAATAATTTTTGTATGTTTTAAAATTACACCACTATCAAAATTTTAGAATTTATTTACAATATAATTAAATAAAATAAGATAATAAAAATAGTTAAACTTTTTTAAGCAATTTAATGTAAAAATATTACATATGCCAATCTTTAACTTAAAATTAAAAACAAAATATAATTTTACTTAAAAGTATGTCTATTTTTATCATTACATATCTCGACAACAATTATATACATCCTACAATTTAAGAAAATTGCATTGTTCTATCCCAAATTATTCATTTTTTGCATAATACACTTCGAACTTTCAATTTTGTTTTCTTAACACATGAAAAAGAGGACTTGACGGAAAAAAAGAAGAAGTGCAGAATGGTAGAGCTCGTCGTTTTAAAAGAAAAATTGAAGCTCAACATATAAAAAAAAGTACTTAACAGAAATTAAAAGTAACTATTAGACTTAATAATTTCAAATTTCAGAGTGCATTGTGCTAAGATTGAAAGTTCAAAGTGTATTATGCTAAAAATAAATAGTTTGAGGTGTTATAGTGCAATTTACTCCCTAAAATCTTGCTTATTATATTCACGGCAACTTTGAAAATAAAAAATGTAAAAAAAAAAAAAAAGTTAAACATCTATCTGCTTTTAGTGCACCGCACAACAAAACAAAAACAACAGCACAATACAACAATGTCAAATTGGCCCCCGTTTCCTCTCTAACAAACGACCCAAAATTCCTTTTTCCTCCCTAAAGTCCTTCACCTAATTTCTCTAGCCACACTTTTCCACTCATCCAAACATAGATTATAGGCACATTGTCCTAATTACAATACACCAAAATCGTACTCTTGTGGCCATTGATTTACATTTTGCAGTTATTACAATCAAAGATGGACCAAAATTTGTGGTGACCATTCTTGTCTGTACTGGCACCATTACATTTGTACGGAAGATAGAATCATGTAATTATTTTGCTTCAAAGGTGCGTAAAGCTTCTTTCCCACGATCTCAAAGCATCAACACATGCCACAACGTGCGATCCTTTTTTCTTTTTTCTTTTTTCTTTTTTTCTTTTTCCCTCCTTTTGGTGTTCAATTAGAGGGTGGTTACCACAAATTTGATACCTAGAAGGGATACAATCCACAAATTTTATATTGCTCCCAAGGCACAAATCAGGGGTTAGTTGGCTAAAACTATTTCCATAGGCCCCAAGTAGAGATTGGATCCTATTCCTTTCGCATTAAAATATTTTGTTTGTTTTATTGTATTTTTATTGGCTACACTTAACCAACTTATTCTATCAATTTATCCTTTTAAAGCTGGCCTAGTCATATATCTAATAGCAATAACTATACAGTTTTGTTCCTTTTTTTTAAAAAAAAAATTAGGACAGGATCAACTAAGAACCACTAACATATTATCATATACACTTTTTTTTATGTATTTTTGTGCTGTGCTTAAGTATTTATAATTAACAAATCGTCATGACATCTTTTTAATTATCAACTTTGATCAGAACCCAGCTCATGATCGTTTGAGAAAAATTAAATCTGAGAAATCATCAATTGGGTGGATCAACTATACCAATAAAGGTGTAGTTGACTACTATATCTGTCTAGTTGTTATGGAAGATTTTTAACCAAATTTTTTAGATGGAAAAATATTGCTTGACCCAGACAACAATATATTGCTTGTTGTTGTATGTCGTTATTTTGTCGCCTTAAAATGATAAGAGTGAAAAAAGAAAAGGAAATGAACATTATCCAAGAACCAGTAAAAAAAAAATAGTCAGATTAACATCTTGTAGTGATATCTTTGGGTGCAAGTTTTTCTCTCTTATGTTCCTTTTTTTTGTACAACACTACAACGCATATTCATAATTTGAAATGATTAATCTACTTATTATACACTCTTATAAGCCATCGCATTCACTTTTACATACACATCCTATGTAGATTTGAAATAATTGAATTACTTATTAGTATTACACACCCCTATAATTCCAAAATTAACCCTAGATTTTTTCTTCTTCTTCTCCCCTTCTTTGCTAGATTGTCATCTCCTTCCTTTCTTTGGTGTGTCGCCTTTGTGTGAGGACTCAAAGGGCTAGAGTCTGGCATTGGCCTTGGGCTGATCTCTAGCCTCCCAGCCGCATAGGAGGGTTACTAACTAACGCAACACATTTTTCTCCGACGAACCCGCTACTGGTGCTAGGCTTTGGGGGACATGATTGGGCTAGGGCGTGAATTTGGGCTTGTGTTGGGTGGTTTTTTTGGGCCATATGTGTGTATTGACGATCCCGAGTCCGATGCGGCTGAAGGTTGTTGGGGGCCCAACGGGCTCTATCTCTAACAATGTTTGGTCGCTTTTGGATGGGGGATGCTTATGGTGGCACCCTCTCTGGCTGATGGCAAAGGCAACAATGGATGGCAACAGTTTTCTCTCTCTCACTAGTGGTTCGACTCTCTCTCTGCTTTCTTTCGGCTCTTGGTCTTTGCTGAGGTTTTCCTCATCTCTTGGAGCCATTGTTGGATTGTTACCAACAAAATTTATTGTTGTTCTTTGGTTTGTAATCTTTGGTTTTGGGGTTTTTTTTTTTGGTTTCAAATAACAGCATTGATGTTTTCGCCAGGTGTGTTTTTGTTTTATTTTTCCGTTGTAATAATTGAGGTGGTTTTCTCACTTTTCGATGTGGGGTTTGGCTTTGATGCCTTGAGTCTCTCGATTTCGTCTAATCAGAGTTATCCACCATTTGTAGCGACATGTGTGAAAGAGCCTTGTCTATGCTCGATTAATAGGATGCCTTCTTTGTTTCCACATGTTGGAACTCGGTACATATTTTGCCCCTTGAGCATTTTCAATCGAATTTGTTAGTGATCTAGGTTCATTGTTAGGGTCGAGTCGCGTAATGCGGTATGGTCTGTTGTGTCTTAATTAGTGTCTGTACACTTTTAATTTAGAATGAAATCCCCATTTTCAAAAAAAAAAAAAACCTAAAATTTTTCTAAGATTATTACTTCGCAACCATTTCATTCTTGTTTTCGCACTCATTACCTTATTTTTCGTTTCTTTGATATTTTCAAATCTCTATCTGTTTCATTCTCAAAAAATTTCTTTGTCTTTCTCTTTTTTTTTAATTGAACCTTAACATAAAGCTTTTTTTCATACATAAAAAAAATTTTAAATTAAGAAAAAAATAATTACAATTACATTCTTGTTTTGAAAAATATTTATTATATTTACTAACTTAATTAAAGAAACAATTATCATGAATGCTACTTTAATAGAAAAAAATCTAAAATCTAAATTACGTTTATTTATCTATAATTTGACAGAGCAAGTCATTTTATGTATGCTAAAAGTTAACCTCTCTTTCCAAACAATATCACACGGACTTCCTACCATCTTATCATCGTTTGCATATACTGCCTCTATAATGCATATGTTAGAAACCAAAATTTGTTTAAAATTTTAAATTTGTGACCCTAAATGTAAGCACATTCATAACGGTGCTTGCATCAATTATGTTTACATATTAATTTTACTTTTGGCCCTAGAAGAACATCAATTGTCTTACTTTGACTCTCAAACTTTTAACTGACACACTAATGATCTTTGAATTTTTATGATGATACACCAATGGAACCTTTACAACCGAACTATTAAAACTGGCGGATTTCATCAATTGAGGCATAACTACAAGAATTGAATCCATTAGTGTTTGAGAGATTTTTTTGTCTAACCAAACAAATAAAGGTCTTGAATTCTAAAGAAATTTTCAATCTAAAGAAAGAAAATTTAATATCTCAAAGTACAAAATCTCTCTCTCTAGAATTCTTTTAAACCACTAAAAGTCCCCTTTCATCCTGTTAATGTTATTTTAATTTATTTATTATTATTTATTTAGTTTTTAAATGATAATAAATAGATAAAAATAAATTTAAGTGGTCCAATATGCACGTATTTTTTAAAGAGTGTCAATTAAAAGATATCTCTGAACTGTTATAATACTTCAGAAAAAAAGGCCTTGTTTCAGACATGCCTTTTGATGGTAACATACACCCTGATGGTGGGTAACACGTAAAATTTAGAGGGTCCCTAAGCCTTGCAGTTTATTCAGAAATACACCATCTCGTCAAATTGTAGAAGGTTTAGATGATTCTCTTTCTTTTAGATAAAGTTTCTTCAGGAATTCTTGTAGAGATATTCTCTTTTCTTTTTGTGTTTATCAATGGCTAGAGGTTAGATTTTGTTCCCTTTACATTTCCACATTTAGATGATTTTTTATACAGTTTGGATTCATGCGTATATGAAAACCATAATTCTGTATATGTAAAATTATAACATTTGTTATCAAGAGCGTGGTTTTTACTCTACCTTGATATGTTTGAATGGAGTTTTATGGTCTTTGTTGTATTTGAAATCATTTTTTGATGATTGTTGATGAAAACTAATGTTAGAAATCATTAGGAAATTGATTTTCTAACATTTTTAGGTTTTTAAAATGTTAATTTTGGTGCGCATAAGTTATAGAATTATCCAAGTTTGCAATTGGATCTATTTGGGTCAATTTCAAGTAAAGAAGACCCAATATCGAGTGAAAAATCAAAATTAGAGGCTAAAAACAACATATCGTTTTGGTCCTTGGAGGCCGCATTTTGTGACCACAAAACATGTTGTTTTTCATTGAGAAAAACAACACGTCGTTTTACTCGGTCAGAAGGGCCTATTGTTGTTTCAAAATAACACGTTGTTTTCATTAGTGATGAAAATGATATGTCATTTTTCAAGGGCATTTGGCGTTTTCTCTAGGGCAAAACAACATGTCGTTTTCTGGGCAAAAAAATCTGTAAAAAATTTTAATTAATTATGTTTTGGTATTTTTTATAGAATTTTTTATTTGGGTATTTTGAAAAATTAATTTTTGATGAATCTAAAATGAATTTAATGAAATCCAAGATTTTATTATTTACATTTAAATAAAAATTTGGAAATTTATTTTAGATATAGTTATGAATTTATGTATAATTTATTTTGCATGTATTTTTTAGTTGTTATTTTTTATACATGCAAATTCATGAATATTTTATGCATAAAAATTCAATGTCTTGAGTGATTTGTATAACTTTAATTGATTTAAGAATGACCACAGCATCTTAGATTATATTGAAATTATACGTTAAATTTTTTAAATCACATGTAATTAAACAGACATTAATGTAACTAATTATGTTTGGTATAATGAAATTTATCCCATAGGAAATTTTATTATATTAAACATGATTGGTTAAGATGAAATATTAAACTATTTTCTTAATTTGCCCACAGGGATTAAGAAATGGAATATAGTTTAATAGTTTTATCATAAGGTTGTATGTGAATCAATATGAATTAGAAACTTAACCCACAGGCAGTTTTTATATGTCATTTGATTCATAATTTTAGAAGCATGATTTACATTAGTAAAACATGAAATATAGTTATTAGCTTCAAATTTTGTGACATAAATATGTATGTTTGATGTATTGTAGTAATTCAACTTGGTAATTTATCTGATTAAAATGTGATATTCCCGAGCTTAAAGGCGATAAATATAAAGTGTAGAAGGAGAGGATTGTCCTTCATTTAGGGTGGATAGACATTGACTATGCCATAAGGAAAGATGAACTCTAGATGATGTTGATCGATATGAAAAGTGGGAGTGATCTAATCGCCTCTCAGTCATGTTCATAAAGTCCAAAATCTCTATTAGGATTAGGGGTTTAGTTGATCAATATGATAATGTTCGACCACTACTAAAGGCCATTGATTAGCAATTTGAGTCTTCAAATAAGGCATTAGTAAGCACCCTAATGATGCAGTTTTCATCCTTGAAGCTTACATGTATTAAAGGCGTGCATGAGCATATCATATGCATGAGGGACGTTGTAGCTCAATTGAAGACACTTGAAGTCGACATGTCTGATTCTTTCCTGGTTCATTACATTTTGAACACTCTCCCCTCGAAGTATGGTGCCTTTAAGATCTCCTATAATACACATAAAGACAAATGGTCAATTAATGAGTTGTTGACCATGTGTGTTCAAGAGGAGGGAAGACTCATCATGGAAGAGGGATATAAAGTAAATTTGGCACACCAAGGAAACAAGAAGAAACACCAGGCCAAGCAAAACTGGAAAGGCAAGGCTCTTGCCCAACCGGATATTAAGAA
The DNA here is from genome assembly GCA_946598075.1 of Artocarpus hirsutus. Taxonomy (NCBI): domain Eukaryota; kingdom Viridiplantae; phylum Streptophyta; class Magnoliopsida; order Rosales; family Moraceae; genus Artocarpus; species Artocarpus hirsutus. Next base: position 44,116 of record CAMOHE010051312.1, read on the forward strand.
GGAGTCCAAGTGCTTCTTTTGTAAGAAGAAGGGGCATGTAAAGCAGGACTACTCTAAATTCCAGGAATGGATTGATAAGAAAGGTACTTAACTTTCACTTGTTTGTTATGAATCTAATATGATTGATGTTAATTATAATGCATGGTGGATTAACGCCGATTCTATAATCCATGTTACCAATTCCTTGCAAGGATTGTAAGACCTGTGGAAGCCAATGGGAGGTGAGCAAAGCATTTATTCAGGAAATAAGAAGCATCCATATGTAGAGGCTATAGGAACGTGCAAACTAGTCTTAAGTAGTGGCTTTGTTTTGTATTTGGAAAAGACATTCTATATTTCTAGTTTTTCTAGAAATTTAATTTCAATTTTCAGACTTTTATCAGTTGGATATTCCTTTAAATTTTTAGAATCTTCATTGAGTATGTTTTATAAATATGATTTTATTGTATGTGGCATTTTTTTTTATGGTCTTTTCCATCTTAATTTATAAAATGATGCCAATTATACTACTATGCACTTTCACGAAAAATGTTGGTATTAAGCGATGTGTTGTAAATGATGAATTTTCTATGTTGTGACATTAGAGATTGGGATATATCTTCATTGAGAGAATTAAGAGATTAATAAATGATGGAGTACTTAGTATTTTAGATTTTACTGATTTTGATACTTGTGTGGACTACATTAAGGGTAAGTAAACCAACAAGTCAAAGAAGGGTGCCAAGAAGAGTTCTGATTTATTAGAAGTCATACATACGGATATTTGTAGTCCAAACATAGACACATACTCTCAAAGGTACTTTTTCTCTTTTATAGATGACTACTCACGACATATGCATTTCTACTTGCTTAATAATAAAAACGAAGTACTAGATGATTTTAAAGTCTTTAAAGTAGAAGTAGAGAAACAGCGCAGAAAGCAAATTAAGATCGTAAGATTAGATATAAGTTGGGAGTACTATGATGGATACACTGAGCATGGATAAGCACATGGTCCATTTGCTAGGTTTCTTCAAGAACATGAGATTGTTGCCTAATACACTATGCATGATTCTCTAGACTAAAATGGTGTAGCTAAAAGAAGAAACTAAACATTACTGGACATGATGCGGAGTCCGCTTGCTAGCTCAAAACTTCCTGAGTTTTTGTGCACTAAAGCTCTTAAGATGGCAGTGTACATATTGAACTAAGTTCCAACCAAGGCTGTCCCAAAGATGCCTTTTGAGTTATTCAAAGGTTAGAAACCAAGTTTGTGACATGTATGCGTTTGGGGATGCCCGTCGAAGGTAACAATTTATAATCCACAAGAGAAGAAGCTAGACCCAAGGATGATAAGTAGATATTTTGTTGGTTATGCTTAACGGTTTAAGGAATACAGATTTTATTATCCATCTCATAGTACTAGGTTTGTGGAATCAAGGAATGTAAAATTTCTTGAGAATGACTTAATTAGTGGGAGCATCGAGGCTAGAACACTGTTTTTGAGAAAGATTATACAGATGCTCAACCTTCCACTTCTTATGATAGATTGATTGTTGTATACAATACGCCTAAAGTTCAAATGCATGATAAACAACAACAAGTTGTTCAAGTTCCATGTACCGCTGATCAAGAAATAGTGGATCCAGCTAAACAATTAATAAAAGAACTTATTGAGCAGCCTATTGAACAACATGCTCTTTAGGAGAATATTGAACCAATATTAAGGAGATCTACTAGAACAAAGCGATCGGCGATACCTAGTGATTATATTGTGTATCTAAAAGAGTCTGACTATAATGTTGGAGCCAAAAATGATCTTGAAACATTTTCACAGGCCATAAGTTCTAAAAAATTTGACTTATGGTACAGTACCATGAAAGACGAAATGGATTATATGGCATCTAACAGAGTCTGGGATCTCATTGAGTTGCCAAATGGTGTAAGAGCCATTGGCTACAAGTGGGTCTTTAAAACAAAGAAAGGCTTATCGGGCAATATTGAGAGACATAAGGCAAGACTCGTTGCTAAAGAATTCACTCAAAGAGAAAGAATTGACTGCATGGAAACCTTTTCTCGTGTATCTAAAGAAGATTCTTTTCGAGTCATTATAGCATTGGTCGCCCATTTTGATTTGGATTTGTATCAAATGGATGTGAAAACAGTCTTGCTCAATGGTGATCTAGAGAAAGAGGTTTATATAAAACAACCAGAAGGATTTTCCTCTAGTGACGGTAAGCATTTAGTCTGCAAGCTTAAAAAATCCATATATGGATTGAACAAGCCTATCGTCAGTGGTATCTAAAGTTCCACAACATTATCTTCATTTGGTTTTGAGGAGAATATCATAGATCAATGTATATACCAGAAGGTCAGTAGGAGTAAGATTTGTTTCCTTGTGCTATATATGGATGACATATTTTTTGCAACTAGTGATAAGAGATTGCTCTATGAGGTGAAGCAATTTCTCTCAAAGAACTTTGATATGAAGAATATGGGAAAAACATCTTATGTCATTGGAATTATGATCCTTAGGGACAAATCTCGAGACATTTTGAGATTATCTCAAGAGACCTATATCAACAAGATTCTAGAGAGGTTTTGGATGAAGGATTGTTCATCAAGTGTCGCACTCATTGTAAAGGGTGACAGGTTCAATTTGAACCAATGCCCAAAAAATGAGCTTGAACAGTTACAAATAAAAAACATTCCATATGCTTCAGCCGTTGGAGGTCTAATGTATGCTCAGGTCTGTACAAGACCTGACATTGCATTTGCTGTGGAAGTGTTGAGTAGATATTAGAGTAACCCAGGTGTTGACTACTAGAGAGCTGCAAAGAAGGTGATGAGATACCTTCAAGGGACTAAGGATTACATGCTCATATATAGATGGACTAATAATTTAGAGGTGATTGGATACTTTGACGTAGACTTCGTTGGCTATGTTGATTTACGAAAATCAACATCTGATTATGTTTTCATGTTTGCCAGTGGAGTTGTATCTTGGAGGAGTGTGAAGTAGACTTTGACTGTTACCATTACTATAGAGGCCAAGTTCATTTCTTGTTTTGAGCTACTTTGCATGGCGTATGGTTGAAGAGTTTCATATTGGGGCTTAGAATTGTGAATTCTATTTCTAGGCCATTGAGATTGTACTGTGATAGTTCAGCTGCGACATTTATGGCCAAGAACAACAAGAGCATAAGTTAAAGTAAACACATCGACATTAAGTACTTGGCTATAAGAGAATATGTTAAAGAAAAGAAAGTGGTCATTGAACACATTTGTGCTGAGTTGGCGATTATTGATCCATTAACTAAAGGCATGCCATCAAAGATTTTTAAGGGTCTTGTAGTACGAATGGGGCTTGGTTCCATAATATGAATTTCATTGTATGTACATTTTGTTATTTTTACAAAACTCTTATTTAATTGTGATGTTTTCTCTTATTTAGTTGTGCATATATTCAATTATTTTGAGAAAAATCAATTAAGTTGGACATAGAATAAACATAGAATAAACATAGAATAAACATTAAGTTATGTTACCACTTATGAGTTAGTATCAAAGGATATAATGCATTGCAATACATGGAAGATAATACTCATTCTAAAAGGACCTATCGTCATGATTCATGTGTTATTCTTTAAGTTTGAGATTTGTTGATTTGGGTTATCTAGAAAATATATGTGGACAAAGTGGGAGAACGTTATTTTAATTTATTTATTATTATTTATTTAGTTTTTAAATGATAATAAATAAATAAAAATAAATTTAAGTGGTTCAATATACATGTATTTTCTAAAGGGTGTCAACCAAAGGATATCTTTGAATTGTTATAGTGCTTCAAAAAAAAAAAGGCCTTGTTTTAAAGATGTTTTTTGATGGTAACATACACTTTAATCGTGGGTGTTTATAAATAACACATAAAATCTAGAGGGTCCTTAAGCCTTACAGTTTATTCAAAAATACACCATCTCTTTAAATTGCAGAAGGTTTAAAAGATTCTCTTTTTTTCAAATAAAGTTTCTTCAAAAATTTTTACAGAGATATTCTTCATTCTTTTGTGTTTATAGTGACTAGAGGTTAGATTTTGTTTCCTTTATATTTCCACATTTAGATATTTTTTATGCAATTTGAATTCATGCATATATGAAAATCATAATTTTGTATATATAAAATTCTAACAGTCAATTCATATATTTATGGACGTTGGAGGTACTCGATCTTCCATTATTCATCGATTGATCTTTCTACTAATTTCCAGCCACTTGATTTATGGTCTGATGTGGCAATTTATTAAGTGAGTCTAAAGCTACCACTCTAAGGCTTCCTTTGATTTATTCTAATAATGTCTTTTAATTGCCTCTAGTCTTGAAACAACATCGCTCAACTCAGATAGATGGGATCGTTTCACTTTTCTTCCTGTCTTTTCACCTTCTATTATTTCCAATGGTGTCTTTTTTGATTCAAACAACATTGTTGTTATATAGGAATTTCTAAAACTGCCCTCATCAACCCCTAGTTTCTAGTTAAATTTGGGTTTTTTGAATTCATTTACTCGTTTTTCCCAAACTTTTCTCTTGATCAGTGGCAATTTATTTCTTTTCCTTTACAACCTTTTGTTTACCACTTCGTTGCTTTTACCAAAATTTCTCCCTTTTAGTTTATCTCTCAATAGTTACTGTGTCCTATACTCACTTTTTACCTTCTGTATATTTCAATTGCCCTCTTGATGATCTCCAAAAAAGGGGACAATGATTTTTTTTGGGTCAGTTTTTGACACAAAAAAAAAGATTTTTGGACATAAAAATGGTTTCAGTTTTTTTTCTTTTCACCCTGTTGAGGTTCCTTATCTTGCTACAGTTATTTTTCTTATCTTTCTAAAAAAATGGGACAATTTACCTGCTCAGAAAAACGAGTTTTTTGGTGCAAAAAAAAAAAGAGGGCATTTACCCAATTTCAAATTTTTTTTGGCCCTTTTTTCAAATTCTGCTCCAAAAAAGATATCCTCTCTCAGTTATCCGAAAGAACCATCTAAAGGAAACTTTTTTGAAGAAAAACTTAAAGCGGATATTTCCGTCTTTCCCTCTCAGTTTACATTGATCAAAACTCCGTGATACCTTCACGAACTTTATTTCGAGGATACCGGTATTCCATACTATTCGTCCCATTGGGTTTTGCATTCCATTTATTTACCAAGTTCAAGAAGAAAAAGATGTTTCTTTACATTAAAATCCGCTTTTGGTTCTCCTTCTGATTATGCTCTTGAGCCATTAAAGTCCACTTGTCCAAATAAGAAATTATTTCCTTTGGCGCCAATTCCTACTTCAATTCTTCTAGGGTGTTTGGCAGAGTGGTTAGAATTATTTTTATTGTAGTATGCGAGAGCTTTATACTGTAGTGTTTTTTTAATTGTTACTTTAGCATATAAGAGTTTTATACTATTCATAATCAAGAAAGTGATCCGGACTGTGATTTAGACCAATCTACCAAACATCCCTTTCCTGTCCTTTCGTGAGTCGTTGTTTTTCTTTCTAAAAGTATGTTTGTTTGGTGTATTCATTGGACTAAAAGGATTCAAATTTGGATTCTAGTATCAAGAATTTTTTTGATACGTGTTTGTTTCCCTCAAAATCCAAGTCAAATGAGTATCAAGAATGTAAGTTTTCAGAGTTCTGACTCCCTATAAATTTTTGATACTTAGATATCTTTGCCATAATAAAAGCTGAAATTTTCTCTCTTATATTCGAGGAAAAAAATCATAATTTCTTAATTTAATATTCAATCGAGATGATTCTTTGCCCATTGTGTTCCTAGTAAAAAGAAGAATAAATTAATATCCATAATGTATATTTTTTAGGATCATTAATATTAAGATTTTATTAGATCAGTTAATAAATTAAAAACTATTTTTACTACATCTCCAAACATAAATTCTAATTTATTCCATACTCAGATTATAACTTAAATCTACATCTAAACGTCAATTCAGATAACAATTCAAATTACACAACTCAAATCAAATCACTAATTTGAATCTATTTACCAAACTAACCCTAACTATGCTCCTTCTGAACCTTCTTCTAGGTCCCAGCTCCTATAGCACCTTCTGTCAAGTTCAACCCTATTCCTTCATCTTCTCTTGCTTCTGTGTCTGTTTCTCCGTCTAAGATTGAGATGTCTGCCCCATCTGATATATCACTTGGTTTTGAGGCTTCCAAGAAGTGTTCAAAGGTTTCAAATACTCTTCCTTTCCTCATGGCAGAAATCCTCGTCCTAAAAAATGTCCATTTTCTGAGGAAAAGCGACGATGGCCTACTTTTAGTGACCTTGATATTTGGATCTGGACGCCCAATCCTCTCTCTCTTTCTCCACTCCTCTACCCGTCATGTCGGTGCTCACCGTCGACTGCCGGCTTTGTTGTCGCTAAATATTTTATAGCGATGACAACCAATTTGTTAACAACATTAGTCATCGCTAAAGGTCCTTTTTATTATAGTAGTGATCCAACTTAAACTCCTTCTTAAATCAAATTATCAAAAAGTAATTTTACTAAATTAATCTTCATTAATGAATTATGTGTGCTTCACATGATAAAAACGGTCAAATGTTTAAAATATTTGATACAAAGGCACTTTACTCGTAATATTCAAAAAGTTCAAGAACTATTAGTACATTAGTTTAAAGTTTAATGGTTAAAATAAGATAATTGCTATTCTCTAGCAATTAAAAGTGAAATTACCACTATTGGTAAGCAGGTACTGAGTGTTGAGGTGATAAAAAAGGGCAAAACAAGAATTCTAAAAAAATGGGAACACATAGAGTAAAATAAACGACAAAAGAAAACCTAAACACTAATCGATTGGGGAAAAAACAAAAAATGATTGCTGAAAAAAAAAGAACGATGAACAATTGGGGGGAGGGGGGAAGCACATGCCAAAAAAAAACATGAAATATACAAGAAAATAAAACATTACCTCCATGCAACAAAGAAAAGAAATCATTTTGATCAACATGAAAGAAAAAAAATAAAAAATAAGAGAGCAGTGGTCATAGAACCAAATTGCCAAAAAAAAAAAAAAAATACTTGAAACTTTTTGAATAAGTACTCATTGAAGGCTGAGAATTAGGGTTTTGTTCCAAACTTAAAAATATAAAAAGCTTGTACATTAAGAAATTGCTTATTTGAGATATGGTATGTGGGTGTGTGGGAAGATTAAAAAAAAAGAATATCATCATTTTTTTAAGGTAAAATTCAACTGCGCAATTAAGTTTATATTAGTTGTTGTTTTCTCATTTTATATGAGGGCCGTTTTGTAATTAAAAAAATAATTAATTCAGTGTGGCAAAAATCACTTTGGTTGTGTGATTAGAACTACCCTTACACTATTTCAAGAATGTAAGGATCCAATTTTTTTAGCTCTATTTCTTTTTTGGCTGATGACTGACTAAGGTTTTGATAATAGTTACTTATGATCAGTTTAAACAATTAACTAGAATTCCTACATAGTTATTTATTTTACTATCTTTGACAAAATTCAAAGTTAACATTGCTCCTTGTATATATATATATAGACACACACACACACTAGCTAGGGTTTACGTCCCTTAGACGTGCATGCCGGCAACAAGCATAACACCGGAATCCTACACTTTCTCAAATATGCATGTATGTATGTTTGCATGATATATGTTGTAATTTTTTAAAGAATGTTAATTCTTATTATTAATAATACTTTTAATACAATAATGTTAATTTTTTCATTGATATTATACACCTAAGGAGTAGTGTTTATTAGTTAAAAAAGTAGTAATTATATGTTTTTAAAAGTAATAACAATCATTTTTATATTATAGTCTAATATTATTTTTTTAATTTATAAATAGTAGAGAAAATTTGATAAGAGACATTGCATAAATAAATTCCCTTTTTTACTATGAATTCCATTTGGATATTTATTTAATCATCCAAATTAATGTAACAATCTTGAAAATTTTATATGGTAGGTCCTCAAACTTTATTATATTATAAGAATAATTCATGATATACCAAACAAACTTATTTTTTAATAACAATTATTGGTGCTTTTTTTTTTGGAGTATTGTAATCATTTTTATTTTAGAAAATTCTTCACCCAATTCTTTTCTTTTCCCAGAAACTATTATATAAATGGATCCTAAAGATAGAATAAAAAACAAAGTCTCATTAATTTGTTGAAAAAAACCCAATAGAATTTTTCCCAAGCAAAGAAAAAATGAAAACCAAAAGATGATAAAAAAAGATAATAGATTTGATGTCATATATCATAAGAGTTTATTGATATTACATATTATATGACTTTGTTAACAATTAGACTCTTTTTTTTTTTTTGTATGGTATAGACTCTAAATTTTGATCATAAAGTTAAGGTTATGAGATGTTAGAAAAGACACAAATCATTTGGATCAATCTAATCCAGCAGTAAACTAAGTAAAAAAAAAAAAGAAAAAAGAAAGAAACATTTTTGAACTCTTAGATTGGTTCAAAAGTTGATTGAAGAATAAAAATCACTCTCACTTCTTTATAAAGAAGAGATATGTTCATATATGTGTGTACAAGATCTAGTGGTTGTTGTGGTTCATTCATTCGGATGGACAATTAATCCAACATAACATATAGATAAAAAATTAACATGACAGTTACAAAACGTAATATTGATAATAAATAATAGGTAATATTATAATGAGCTATTAATTTGAAAATTTGAGTGAAAAAGTACTCGCTATTTTAATATGATATATCAAATATTTAAACCTAATCTTCATTTTTAGTTTGTTTATAATAGGTCACCATTATAGAATTAATAGAATTTATGGAAAAAAAATAAATTAGAGAGGTTGAACGAAAATTATAATCTAGTTCTAATTACGTATGTTATGTGTAGGATAGATTCCCATAGTAAATGATTTATAACAATAGGTGGATTGACATATGAGCTTTAAGGTTACTTGTAATTTATGTACTTATTTTTTAAAGTGTAGCTTTGGTTTCTTATAGTTGCTGCAATTGAAGTTAATAATTGTATTAGTTTAATTATGAGATTAGTAAATTACAAATAATCATTGCAACTTCAATTATATTCGTGCATTTCGTCCCTTTAATAGCTCTATAATTCTTTTCAATGAATCATTGCATTTGCGCCAATAGTATGTGGCTAGGATACATGGTACATATCTCTATGTAACACAAATATATTTTTGTTACATATGTTTTATGTGATACGATAAATATCATGGCATAAAAAGTATTTATTTTAATTTTGTTAAGCTAAATACTATGTGGGACCGATTTGAAGGAGTAATTGAGGTAGTCTAAGAAGATCTACCAAAACCCATACGCCAATTAATTTAGAAAGAATAGACTAGCGAAGAAACTCTTAAGGTTTTAAAATGCATGATAATCTAAAGGTTATTATCAAATAGGTGAGAAGCGAAAAAAAATGGTTATTTGATACAACAATATAAGAAGGATCCTCATGGTTGAAGAAAAATTTTTAAAAACTATTCATTGCATTTAACCTGTTTTTCTCAAAAACGATTTTCTAAAGCCAACAATATTTGGTATCACTACTGCAAACTAGAAATTCCACAACGGTACAAAAATTGAGTTTTCACGATGGTTTTTTACTATCGTAGAACCTCAAAATAAGCACCAATTTGAGGGGAATGGGAGGACCTCTTTCACGATGGTCATAAGAGGGCAGTTTCTACGACAGTTTTCATAAAAACCATCGTAAAACGTGAAAAATTGGTATTGCACAAAAAAAAAATTGCCAAAATTTTTTATTTTCCACAAGATAGCCAGTCACATATGTTATTCATTACACAAGGCCTTGATTGCAAACAAAAAATGATGTATATTGAAATTACAAGGTATTTATAAGATCATTTATATTTGAGTTATTTTGCATAACCGTTTATCTCCTATCTCTATCTAAAAATGACATACCTATTTACAAATTGTACCCACTCTATTCTAACTTCATTTATATCCGTATGTATATAAAATTCTTTTTTTGTTAGGGCTTGTATACCACTATTAATTAATCTCGTGTGAAACGTAGAATAAAAAAAAACCACATTCTACGTTTGCTTGTTGTCTTGAACACTTACGTTTAGAATATAGTGTTCTATTCGGTCGGAATATAACACCGCTTTCTGCTTGAAGCTTCCACTCATTATGCACCCTAATAATATGTCATGATTAAATGAATTAATAGACAATACAATTGTATAAAACTTAAAATAGTTAATTTTATAAGACAATATTAATACTTACAATCTCATACGTAATACGAAATCATCACGTGGTGGGTGTCCAAGGGGATCAAACTAATATATTTGGTCATCCCATGGTGAAATAAGTGCCAATATTGAATGTTCTCTAACATTGTATAGCACGAAGAATAATTTTCCCCTTGGTGCTTGAGCTAGTAGGTGGAGGAGTGATATGGCACACTCTCTGCAATCACTCTGTAGGTCTCTTATAGCACTTGAAACAATTGCCGGAGATATAAACCTAAAATTGTGCGCCTTGACTTAAAGTTCACGATATTCCGTCAAAAACTACAATAAAAAACCTTATAACTCTATCTATATTTTAAAAATTACGAATTAAGGATAAAGTTATTACACAAGGTATACCATGATATAATCGCCTGATTTGATCAAAGTTAATGAAGTAGTAAAGGTTGTTAAATGATGGTCATATAATCTCAAATTTATTGTAGTGTATCTTAAATATAATGCATGACAATGCTTTTTTCTTATATCATATGAGTCAATGCAAACCATTAATCTTTGACACTTTTGGAAAGAAGCAATAAGTTTTTTCCAAACACACACACACACACACATAAAGCAGAGCAAGAATATGTGGGTGATTAATTTTAATTAATAAGCTTGCACTTTTTGTAAATCAAATAAGTTTTATATACATGTTTTTGTAACTATATCTTTTTTTGTTAGAATGATATGTTGGCACTTAAAAATTTACCATTCCAACAGCCTTCTAATGTAAAACCTCTTACAGAAGAAGAGATAGTTCAAAAGGTATGCAAGCCTTGTCTAGCATACATCAAAGGCAAGGGCAAAGTTTTAAAAGGATCTTCTAGTTCTTGTGGTAAACAATTTGAGAATAATGAAGTGGTTAAGTTGAAGAAAAGGTCGCATCTTGTGAGAGCCAAGTTAGCATATATCATAACCAACTTCATAAATGTACGTCCTACATTCAACAATTAATTGCTCAGCTGAAAATGCAATTTCCTATCATGTACTTTCCTCAATTTGATCAGAATATTGTATTTCCTCTACCTTTGCCACTACAACACCTTTTGCAACGGGATGATGATGAAAATGACGAAGAGGACTATGCTTATCACCCTTGCTACCCTAAGACCCACATTATTAAACTTATCATTAGACTTATAGTTTAAACCTTTAATTTTTATGTATGGGTTTATATTTTACACTTATGTTTTCATGTACGAGGGTGGATATTGATAATATGCTTGAGATTATTATTGAATTTTTTTTATTATTAATTAGTATTAATTATCAAATGTTTAATACTATTTTTGTGATTTATTATTAATTTATATTTAAAATAATAATCATAGGTTCAAAAATCAATTAAAATATTAATAAAAACAAAATTTAGTTTTAAAAACGATTAAAATAATGTTTAAAAAATCAAAAGTTGCCGACGATAAATGACGTGGGCAATTTTGATTTTTAGGAAGCTCACCGTCGCCAGATGGGTGTGTGTAAATTTTTATTTAAGGAACTATCGATGTCTAATGGCATTGGAAAATTGTTACAAAATCCATGTATAATAGGTTTTTTTTAGACTTGTTAATGCCAAAATAGCATCGCTTTTTATCTAACTTAGCACCCTGTTGACTATATCACTAAGTGTATTTAGCTACGGCAATTTAGCCACACCCTTAGCAACACTACAAAGCAAATCTCTTAACGCATTGAAATACTTTTCGACGTAGCCAATACATTGGTAATTACACTTTTTCTAGTAATGACACCTTCCTTTTTTTCTTTTCTTTATAAATGGTGATTATAAAGTATTTGATAAAATATGGACAAAATTTAGATCCCATAATGCTCTTGTCTTCTTTTTTAGGGTATTTGGCATGTGTAGTTAGAACAATTTTTATAGTTTAAAACACTGTAGTATATGAAAGCTTTACACTGTAACAACTTTTTGCTTTTTACTGTAGTGTGTGAGAGCTTTATACTATTTGGCAACCATTTTACTTTTCCCTTTTGAGTTTTTTTTTAATTTATTTCCTTTTTCTCATTTTTAATTCTTTGAAATTCAGACTCCCACAATTATTCTTCTTCTTCTCCTTCTTCTTCTTGTTTTCTTTTCGTGGAAGTTTTTCTTCCTTAGTTGATATAGTATTGTGAAACCTTTTTTTCTTGAAATCTTTATCAAACTACTAAAAGCTTCATATAAATAAAATCTACCTTAGACGTGGTAAATAGCCACTTTAAAGTATGAAATTACCAATATCACCAATATAGCATTAATAACACTTTCAAAATATCACCAATATTTATTTACATTAATAACACTTACAAAATATTACCAATATGCCATGAAAATCACTAAGGGTAATATAACATTAGAATGAGGTTTTGGAATCAAGTTGTGCAAAACTTGTCGGCCATTTAACTCCCTTCAAATGGACAGTTTCTCTTTTCTTTCTCACTAACCTTTTTTATAAATAAATAAAATACCTACCAAAACAACTAATGCAAATTGTTTTTCCATAAATGATGTGCCATCAAGAATATGTAGAATCTCTTTCTCTCCTGAGAGAAAAAAAATACCAAAAAAAAAAAAAAACCGTATTAGCTTGGGAGATACAACTAATTCTCAAGTATTATAATCATAATTGCAATTCAACAAAAGGTTCATACATATTTCACACAAAAAACACCAAAAAAAAAAAATGTTTAATGCATAAAAGCTATAGAGATTGTGGTTGCAAGCATCACATAAACCATACTTAATTTTACCTGTAAGTGAAGAGTTTTAATCCCCTTATCGTGAAATATTTTTTTATGTAAATACTAATTTATCCTTTCTCAGGAATGAAAAATATAACAGCAAAAAAAGTAGGTTTCCTTTTTTTTTTTGGAAGGAAAAAAAATTCGTTGAGTTTGGTGGTTACATTTATGTAAAAAAAATGCACAAGGTAAGGAGGAACATTATTTTTAAAGAAGAGTTTTCCGTTCTTTTTTTTTTTTTTTTGATGTAAGAGCTTTTTTTTTCTTAAGTACTTTATTGGTAATTTATGTATTGAAGATTATATACATTCGTCTAATACAATATAAAACCGAACCCTAACCTTAATTCTAAGTAGGGCTGGTAAATTCAAAGACAACACGATGACACAATACGAAAATGACACGAGATAAACAGGTTTGGATCGCATGTTTATTAATTGTGCCATAAATAGGTTGGCACGAATAACACAAAAATAAACGGGCTGGATTCGTGCTAACACGCTAAACACGCCTTAACACGTTTAATTAAACGGGCCGTAAACTGTTGACATGGCACGACACTACCCATCCATTTATAACATATTTAAACTTAAAAATAAAAATATTTAAAATATTTATAGTAGGTTAGTATTAATTAGATATTGTGTTTTTGTTAATTTTTTTATTAGCTTTTTTTTTAATTTTTTTAATTTTTAGTTAACTGGGTTATAAATGTGTCATATGCGTGTTGTTATTGTGTCAACCCATCATGGCATGTTTAATAATCGTGTTAATCGTGTCGTGCCGTGTTATGCGTGCCATAGGCATGTGGTGTTCGTATTTTCATTTCTAGCACATTTATTAATCGTGTCGTGTTCGTATTCAAGCTAAATGTATCGTGTTGTAAACATACTGACACGTGTATATTTATTGCCACATTTAATTCTAGGGTAGAATTCTCGTATCCCTTCTGTTATAAAAAAAAAAAAGGAAAGAAGAATAAAAACAAAAACAATAATAAAATAAGTGTGAAAAGAAAACAAATATTCGTTTTCACCTCTTTTTCTCACACAAAATTTCAAGCACAAAAATATCATCTTCTCATTTTCATTTTGTATTTATTATTTATTCTTTTTTGGCTCTGTAAAGACAAAAACCGCGGATCTATCTCATCCCACCGTTTCCTTCGCCTCTGTCTTTCCTTCGATTCCCTTCCCATTTGTCTGTCTTTCTCTGTCCTCTGTTTCTTTCTCTACATCGCCAGGCTTCCTTTCAACTTTCTCTCTCTACTCTCTATTATAATTTTCTTGGGTTACCAGAAAAATATAAACAAAAAACGTGAAGCCGATTCTTCTTTCTTAGCAGAAAAGGAAGCTCTTTCTCTAGGTTTTCTCTCTCACTTTCTCTGCAAGCAAACACCAAACAAAAACAAAAAAAAAAAAGTCATGCCATATCAAGCCTCTCAGATCTGTCGCGGCCTCTCTCACTAGGTTTCTCTCTCTTTCCCTCTCCTTGGTTCAGTCGATCGATCTGAGCTTCTTCTGTTGTTTTTTTTTGTTCGATTTCCTGTTTGAGTTTGCAATGTCTTCCATGCGCGTAGATCTGACCCGTAGGGTTTACCCGGAGCCGGACGCCATGGAAATCGACCACTTCGATCGGCTACCTGACTCTCTGCTTCTCCTGGTCTTCAACAAGATCGGCGACGTCAAGGCACTCGGCCGCTGCTGCGTCGTCTCGCGTCGCTTCCACGCGCTCGTCCCTCAGGTCGAGAACGTCGTCGTCCGCGTCGACTGCGTCATCTCCGACGACGACTCTTCTTCCTCTTCCTCCTCCTCCGACAAGGCCCGGGGTTCCTTCTCCAATCTCTTCCGGTTAGTTGTTGGCTGCATTGTCAAGCCTCTCCAAGTCCTAGGCCAGTTTTTCACCACTAAAAGAGCCTCCTCTTCTTTTTCATCGTCGTCTTCTTCTTCTTCCGGTTTTGGTGGCGGTTTTGGCTCGTCGTCGCTTGCTGTCGGGAGCGAGGACGACGGGGAGATTGATCAGGGAGGGGTGACTCACCATTCGCCGACGCAGGTCTTGAAGAACTTCAACGAGATTCGGTTCCTCAGGATCGAGCTTCCTAGCGGCGAATTGGGGATAGACGACGGCGTTTTGTTGAAGTGGAGAGCCGATTTCGGCTCAACTCTGGACAATTGCGTGATTCTCGGCGCCTCCTCGGTGGTTTACCCTGGACCGCTGGTCAAATCGTCTTCGAACGAGCAGAGCAATGGTGCCGTCGACGCGTTCTGTTCCACCAACGGCAATGTCGGCGAGGACAATGGAAGCATCCCTGATTCGTTTTACACCAACGGAGGCCTGAAATTGAGAGTGGTCTGGACTATTAGCTCGCTGATTGCGGCCTCGGCGAGGCATTACCTGCTCCAGCCAATAATTTCGGAGCACAAGACGTTGGACAATTTGGTCCTGACCGACGCGGATGCGCAGGGAGTGTTGTGCATGAACAGGGATCAGCTCGAGGAGTTAAGGGTGAAGCCGTTGTCGGCCTCTTCAGCATCAAAGAGGACGCTCGTGCCGGCTCTCAACATGAGGCTCTGGTATGCTCCGCACTTGGAGTTGCCTGACGGCGTCGTTTTGAAGGGCGCGACCTTGGTTGCGATTCGGCCCAGCGAGCAATCGGTGGCGAAGGAGGTCTCCGATGGGTCTTGGGTTTCAACCGCGTTTGAAGAGCCCTTTGGGACTGCAGCGAATATGCTGGTGAAGAGACGCACTTACTGCCTCGAGATGAACTCCTTCTGATGTGAGGAAATTATGTGATCTTTGATGTAAATTTGCAACTTTGATTATGATTTCATATTTTCTTAGGGAATGATTCCATATTTGTTGGAATATATACACTTGCATATTTGCTAAAATCCTGTGATTGCTTGGTTTTGAACATTCTGGAATTAGTCAAGCCCTACTATTGGTATCGTTTTTGCAATACTCAATTAGATTCTGGTCCATCCATGAAAGAGGCTATTGGTAGGTCTTTCAGCTTGTAAGAAAAAACTGGAATTTCTGTTTCCATATATGAATTTGGAGTTTCAGATCACAAATTATGTTGGAAATTCAGCCCCAAATTAGAGTGGCTCAAAATTATTTGGCGTAAACTTGTTTTGTGCTTTTTCTTTTCAAAACTATGGAATTTGGGTTTGTTCTGTTTTTGGGTGCCTATTTCTATTGTGATAGTCGATGTGTGTAACTACTCTCGTGGATAATTGGTCGCTTACTTGAGTTTGGATGGGCTTGTCAGGCAATGCGAAACTCGTTGGAGGGAGAAGGGGATAAGGGGAAGAAGTTGCGTGATTTCAGAAACGGGAGAAAGAGAAACCCCAGAACGATTTTGTCTTTGTGCAACGTGAAGTTAAAATCTTGATTGGGTCTACCACGAAAGAAAGGCCGTAGCTCCTGTTGATTATGCGCTGTAAATTGTTCGCCGTTATGTGCTTGAACAGATAGGGAGAGAGAGAGAGCTGGAAATCAGAAATGCATCTGCTGGTTGTTTTTATTTCAGGCATATGCTTGCAAGAGTTCACACTTGATACACGCCGCTAGGTTGATCTTTGTAAGAGCTTAAAAAGTTTGTAGTCACCTACTTCTATCTGTTATAAAATTCTCTGTATGTGAATAGTAATTTTAGGTATGTCTATGCTATGCTTATGTGATATATTTTGAAGTTCATTTCGATAAAGGAGTCAGCAATGCATGAAGCTTCATTTGATATCCTTGAGTCCTTTTTTCACTCTCTCTCTCTCTCTCTCTCTCTCTCTCTCAAAAATGCATAGCATGCAACTTGGGGGTAATTGCACGAGCAATGTTTGGGTTTTCCTTCGTTTTTCTGCTGTGTCTTTTGTTTAAATAATCAAAGTCAAGGACTCGTGCCGATATGATCACTTTAAACCCAAAAAGCGGTAAAAAGGACCTAGATAAAATTGATAAGCGTTATAGAAATGACACTAGCACAAGTAAAAGTAGAATGCATGGTACTCAAAGGAGATTTTGATGGTAGAAGGAAAATCCTCTCTAGAGGTTAATTGAATGCTTAAGTTGGATTATCTAAGCTTTAATTCTGATTTGCTACGGCATAGTTCTTAGAGAACAATATATTACTTCTCTAAGTCTTAAGGTCCAGTCATCGCAATATTACTCTTTGTTGCTAGTGATTTCAAATTTTGTTTTCTCCCTTTATTTCGCAAGGATATTGGTATGAAAGTGAAATTGTTTTATGAATCCATCGTAGCATTCAGATCAGCTCGAAAGAAAGTTTACGATGAAGTCGTTATGGTAAATCAACTTGATTAGGTGCAATTTCAACCTGCTTTGTGGTGATCTAACCAAACAATTTGGCACTTTATAACCGATAAGAGCCAAGTTTAATAAGCAAAATAAGTGCTTATCAAACGTAGCAGCAGCGGTTAGCTTACCAAATGTGCTAGCTGTAGACACCAATCATCACTCTGTAGGTGGTGTACAGCAACTGTTTGCTTTCTTTTGCATAAAATCAATGCTTGTCCTAAAATTTATGGATTGTAGCCGCATAAACCAATTCATGTGATTGACTTCGACGTGACAAAAGGCATATATATCATTACGGGTATGGACCAGCACCTTTTGTCTACCGACATCTAAAACGTGCCTCCCGGTTTTGCATTTGTCTTCTGTTCTGTGTCTCAACGAGTGAAAAACATTGCTAAGATGCATTTGATCCAACTTTTCAGAATGTGATCTGTTTAGTCTTTAACTTCAAGCCCATAAAAGGGTAATAAGAAAGTTAAAAGGGGTCTGACCAGCAACATATAAATTGTTTCCTCCAATTATTGGGTTCTATTTGGCTATGTGAGAAACAAAGGAATTTGGAGTTGGGTTTAACTTATTTGGTTGAAAGAAACATGGGTGGAGTTAGTGGTTTGAGATAATGTCTCTCATGTCCACTAGTTCTAGAAGCAACTAGCAATTCTACACACGTGAGAGGAAGGAGGGAAAATAATTTGTTTGTTTGTTTATTTGTCTATTCATTGAAGAGTTTTAACGGCTAGCTCCAGATCTCTTTTTCTAATTCCACAATTCTCTTTAGAAGAAATTAATATGTAGTTTTGACTTATTGCTTTTTTGACCAATTAGCTGGGTCTACTTTTCTGCCTTTTTATCTGTTTGTCACATGAGATACCTTAGCCTTTGCATGCTCGCAAGTCACAGTCCACGTGAATTCTTGCGTGCACATTCTCACACCTTACATTACACATCCACTCAAAGACTTCTTTATCTCCTCTTCTCCAGCTTTACACTTGTGCCAACTTTTGTTTATATATTTCCTGCCATTTTTATATTTTAATAAAATATACTTGTCCAAATTAATAAAGGAAACGCCCCAAAATGGTTTAGTGATAATGTGTGGGTAATATATATAATTTTTTAGACGACTTTTTGGGGGCAAATATTAGTGATGCTGAAGTGATTAGTGTAGAATAGTTTAGTCCTGCTCAAACTTTAAACCTTAATATTGAAAGTCAAAACTGTCTTGAAAGAAACAATTCTTTCTTGCTTTGGTCCATAAATAAAGTTCTCATCATCGTGTTTTTACTTTTTTTTTTTGGGACAATTTTTCCGTTACATTTGATTGGTCTAAAAGTTAGAACCTACCTATGAACTTCAACAACTGACAGTTCATTAGGTGGTCCAAATACGGTCTCAAATTGAATGCTGTTATGCTCTTAATTTCAACGTTGAAATCCAGTTTTTTTTTAATAATTTAAAAAATATTTTACAAAAAGAATCCAAACTATTTTTTTATTTATAAATAATATAAAATTTTTATATATTATAATAATAATAAAAAAATCGTTACAATAGAAGACTGTTATCGGCTGAAATAAACATCCTATTAGTCATATCATTAAATTTGCCAATCCCATTGTTAAGTAATAATACCTGAACGAACACATCAACAACAACGCACTGACAGCTGGAGGTGGGTAATCCTTTAGCCCCAATTATTATGACGGTTTTTTTTTGTGCAATTATTGCAACTAATTAGACCTCTCGTTTTACCTGAAGCCCTTTTATTTTCCACCACAACTTTATCATCTTATAACTGTTATGCAGTTGTACGAAGGGGTTCTCTGTTATCTCTACCCTTTTAGTGTTCTTGCATGAGCTATTTTTAAACTTTCTATATCATATGTTTCTGTGTTAAAAGGCACCAATGAAGGCATTGTTTAACCAATTTTAGAATCACCATAAAAGTAAACGTATCTTTTGATGGTGCTCTGAAAAAGAAACTTTTCAATTGCACCACATGTGTTGTTGTGTTGAATCAGAAGAATAACACTTTTTAGAGAGCCATGCTTTTTTTTTTTTTCCACTTCTAGAGTTAGTCTATGTATGCATAAAAAGTTAAACTAGTATATAAACTTCATAAGTGGTATCCAACTTCATTGACACGTGTTTTTGATACGTTAAACGGCTGCTCTTCATTGAAAATATGAATTCATCAACTGTCATTTAATAGTAGATCTGTGCAAATTAATCTAAGGCTAAGTTGAACAAGAATCATGGGCTTCAAAATGACATGTTTTTTTTTGGAGAGGAGAATGAGAGAAATTAACACGTTTAAGAAGGGGAATAAAAATTAATAGCATAATTTTAGGGAGATTCAACCGAAGAATGTAAATATAGACCAAAAAATAACAGCCCAGAAAAACAAATATTTTCCAGTGACTGTAGAACAGAATCTCTGGCTTGCAAGCCTCACAAACAGAATTCACAATTTTATGTCAGGAAACCGACTAAGCAAGAGGTATTGAATGATCTTGGCCATAAAAGGGACTCAACAACAAACTAACTGTGGCCTCCTTTAATGACAACCTGTGAACGTAATAATATGGTCATCTTGGACAACAAAGACACGCCCCTTTAATAAATGTATATCCACTAAAAGTCTAAGACTGCACATGCTACAATTTGTTTTTCGGTTTTGAAAATATGAAACATTAGGTTCAGATGCAGACTCCAAAGCTGAAAATTGAAGCAGTCTAGCACCCACATCGGAAAAACGACCACGGGTTTGTGATAACACTGCTCAGTGATCAAATTGGAACTTGGAAAACAATTGATGCGTGTGTTCCAGAAACTGAGAGATTCAGCTTGAAAATTCAATCACAGGGCAGCTGGCTGCTTGACTTGAGTAAATGTACAGACATTTTTGGAAAGAAAACAGGATTTAACATTTTAATGGGAATTTCCGATTTAATTCTCTTCAGAACAGACCAAGGCACACTTACATAAATATATATATATATGGATATCCGAATTATATCAATGGAAGCTGAATGACTTCAAAATGGATAATGTAGAACTACCAACAGTATCAGAGGCATTTATAGCAAGGAATCATCCGATGCAGGGAAGTAGGCTTTTTCGCTCCCAGCTTTCCACCACTTCTTCTTCTTCACTTTCCTGCAAGGAAAACATCACTTTTGGCATTAATATCCATGATTTTAACATTGTTTTTTTTTTTGGTTTGATTTTTATGATTTCTAAACACACAAAATCATATTCCAGATATACACACAACATATCTTGCAGCGAGAATGCGTCAAAGAGGAATTTTTCTTTCATTCTTTTTAAGTAAAGCATCAGAGAAGATTGCCTATCAGGCATTGGTGCTTTGAAGCAAACTATGTATCAAGTAAAATGACACTACAATGAATACACACAGCACCAACACATCTTTATACTCGCCAGTACATAACTTCTTGTCATGCAAAGTTTCCATGTTTTAAATAAAATCAGAGTAGTTGAAGGGGAAATAATGTTGGAGTGATCAAATATTGTTTTTGTTTGGTGTATGTCACATATAAAACGGAACATATATATACTGGAGCAAATGTTTGATTGGACGGAAATTCGAACACATTATCTCATTTTTCTCTACACTTGCTTTTTTGTCTTACTAGTGTATACAGCTCATATCATTTAATAGATTAAATACAACACAGAAAATAAAATTCAATGGAATATGATCATTGGATACCGTAACAGTGATCCACCTACCTAGTTTTATGAACAAAAGGATTTGGTTTGGCCAATATGGTAAGAGTGGTTTGGAGGGAAACTGAAATTAAGTTCAAGAGCAAGATCCACTAATAAACAGTAGTGACTGATATTAGTAATAAAACGAGACTGAATATTAACACCTCTAGCATCCCATGTGTCCCTCAATGAGATAGAACATTTATCAAGGTGATGCGCCTAAAAAGCCACATTTTAAAGACAGGGGATTTTGCCAAATTTAGGAAGGAAAATAACTAGATATTATCTCAGAATTTTGAATTTGATCCAACTAGTTTCTCTCTCTTTGGCAATAATTAGAATAACATAAGTTTTCCTCAACTTTTTATAGGGATAAAGGACAGTTTTTAACGGAACATTAGACTGCAAGGATATTTATTAAGGAAAACAAATCCATGTAATGCTCAAGATTTTTTTTTTTAATTCTTCCTAGGAAATTGGTCGACCTCGTTCATCTTTTCAACTTAATAAATCACAATGCACCGATGAATCCAGTAGTAGAAGAACTAAATTTCATCATTTCTCTCTATGCAGTTCACGATGAATCACGTGTGCTGAGACCAAACAATTAAATTGTGTTATCAATCCAAATATCCATTTGCAACATGCGGGTATCTGAATATCCCAGATAGCAATAGCACCTAAAAACTTATCTAGAACTAAGTCATCATCCTTTTGATTTTTTACTGCACAGAAAATAAGCCTCTCATCATCACTGTAATGAAAACAAGCAACCTTTCTAAAGATTATGATAAGATGTTAGACTTTTTTCGTATTTTTTTCCCTCTATTCAAGATATTAAACAACTGTCAATAACATGAGAGTCACGCCTCTTACTAAACCAATAAATTTTGGCAAAATCAAGTTTCGTGTAAGTTGTAACCTATGCGAGCACTTTAGTAACCACACAATAACAACAACAATAAAGAGTAACCTATGTGAGCGAGTATGTGCGTGTAACTATGTAGTAGATTTTAACACAATTTGTAAACTGCAATGTAACTGTAATCAGTAATGACTGAAGACATGCTATTTGTCCATATGAGATCAATTCTAAAAACCTATAATGACTGAGGCCATCAGTTTCGTGAGACTCGAAACATACTCGCATGAATTCTAGCAGTCTTCCCTGTGGTTTCAATCTGATGCAGACTCAAACGTACCCATAATGAATTTCATGTGTAAAGATTAACAAAATGAACATGGAGCATAGAATTCATGGGTGCTTGATTGGAGGTTAATAATGTTACAGCTAACAGTCTTGAGAGGGCCCTGAAACATTACAATATCCCAGCCATTGCATATAAGCCCGCAAACATTTTTTGTCTTCTTTTTTTTTTTTTTTAGCTAAAACTATTGCCTATATGACCATACCATACAGGGCAATGCAACGTGAATTGTGCCTGTAAATCTGGAAACAACGCAAAATTTATAATAGTGGAATGGAATCAACAACGTGCTAATAAGAATAAGGTACTTGAGACTCGGTAAGGGAGATTGTCAAGCCCTGTGGAGGTGTAAATTATTCTGACTAGAGTAGGATTTTACAGTTTTCTGTCTTTCAGAAAATATTTTCAGATAGATGAGGAAAAAACATGCCCTACGTAAACTTAGGTAAATTAACCATAATTGCTAACTTGAAATTAAACAGTTTGGAAAGTGGTTGGAAACTAACAAAAAAAGAGAGATGGGAAAGAAAAAGAAAAGAGAAATCATATCTAAAACAAATTCTGGAGACACAAAGTTCAAAAGCTGTCTTATAGGTAATTTCGTAGTAACATGTGTTAATTAGGCTAGCTAGATTACGATGAGCAACTCATAACTGCTAAAGCCTTAATCGTTATACGGAACTAGGAAAGAAAACTTTCTTATTAACACTAAGGTTAAGCAACACTTCGTAATAACTCCACTAATCCTCCCTAAGCTGTTAAAAGCCTAGGACATTCTCCAACTGATCTATTTCTTTTGCAAAACAAAGGACATTGATGTTCTTTCCTGGACTCAAAAAATGGTTAATTAGAGGTTCTTGGAATGCAATTAAACTAGTTGTTCCAATTCAGATTTTCGAACAAACAAGTTTAATTACGAGAGTGTTTGACAGGTTGTGGTTTAGATCACTTTCTCGGTTATAAACAGTGTAAAGCTCTCATATGCTATAATAATAATAAAAAAATCGCTACAATGTAAAGCTCTCACATACTATAATGGTTTTTTTTAACTAACAATTCTAACCACTTTGTCAAAACTTTCATAGAAAATTAAAGATGCTGCATGATAGTAAAGATTAATAGGATAGATTTTCCATTATCTATGAAAATACGGCTATTCTAAAAGCGTGTCAAAAATATCCAGTGTTAATGTTGGAATGTAGTCGAGTTTATGGGCAATCCATTTCTTTTTTTTTTTTAATTTAAAAAAGGGTTTAATTTACGTATACGAATGGTCCAATCACCAACTGTTTATTATAAATTCAAAAATTAAAAGCTAATAAAAACCAAGTGTACATGTCAAGCAAAAATGAACCTAACACACATGCATGAATCACTTTTTTTCTAGATTTGGGAGATCCGTTGCTAATAATGTGTTGTAGTCCTGACATGAATATGGCCTTGGCCACTAAAAGTTAGAAATTCTAGTTTAATAGAGGCTATGACATTAGTACAGAAATTAATGAAGTTGAACAGTTTTGCATGGATTTGTAAATGCGGTGAGTGTGTCCATTTATTAGTTCCTATCAGTATCGTTTGACGTTTTTCAGTACATGCTAAGATTGACAGGAGTAGCTTTTTGACAGATGCATTCATGCAAATTATATTAGGATTTTTTCTCTATTGAAATTAACTATTCCCTTATTAGTTTTTACTTATCCAATTAGAAAGTAAGATAGAGACCGTAAAAGTAAAAAATGGAATTATATGTTTTATACTATGTGCGAAAAGATATCTATATAATAAGGCCAATGCAGAGAGTTTTATCAAACACAAATTGGTTGGAAGCGGGAAGAAAGGGACCAAGGATATATTGCTGGAAGTGTCTTAAACTGTGTGATGTATAATCACAAGAGGCCCAACTACTAGCAGTGGGAAATAATGTTCAATCATATATTTGTATTTCAAGCTAGTACTTCCACAAAGTTCCAGAGTAGATGTTGCATGTTTAACGTTTGGAGCCATCTGTTGTCCAATTAGAGTAAGTTCTAACATAGGAAAATTTTATGATTGTTTAAAAAAAAAACAAAAAATAAAATAAAATAAAAAGGAGAAAGTCTAATCAACCCAACCTTTTTCATTTTTTGAGGGAAATGATAACCTGCAGTATTCTATAAACTATTAATAATACACATTCATATAAAGGGTTTATGCATACATAATATTATACTATTTCAACTTATTCTATTACCTAGTTGTCTGCCATCATAGTTCCCTACAACATATATGCATATAGGGTTCAACTGTACCAGGTCCTACAATCAACTATATCTTATGAAGCTTTATAGCCCCATTTCTATTGCATCATTATGCACCTCATTATTTCAATTGTTTTCTTTATAAATTGTTAAGTTAAGATTTGTGGTTTGGAATTTATTTGTATATTCTTTACCAATAAACTATCATAATATTCGGCCCTAAATTTATCACCACTTACCGTACGATTCCATTTTATTGAAAGCATATGTACAAAGATACTTATCAATTCCATCAAATAAAACAAAGTTATTTATACTTGTGTCAGATCCTTTAAAAAATTGTCTTCTAAATACATAAATTAAGGGTTCAGACACTACTGAACCCTAATTTAACCCCCCATCCGTCCCACTTTAGCCCATGACTAACGGCATGCATAACTAGAGGCGTTCAAAAAATCTACCAAACTATCCAAACCATCTAATCTAAGACCAAACCGAACCAAACCGTTAGTTTTTTTATGTTTGGATGGTTTGTAAACAAATAATTTCAAGTGGTTTGGTTAGTGGTTTTGACTCCAAAACCGTCTAAACCACCTACTTAAACCATCCACCCAAACTACCCGCCAAACAGCCATGAATATAATTTTTTATTTTTAAATTACTTTTTATATAGGATAATTTTCATTTTCTTTATTTAGATAACTTTTCATTGGTTGTGAAAAAGATTCTACAGATTCTAAGTATAAGATGAATCTTTTCATACTCTATATTTTCACATATAAAAGGTTTATCAATACAATAGAAAGCGTTAATCTAAGTCCAAATATAATCATGTTGTTTCATGTTATTTATTTCCTCTTTTGCCTCTTTAGTTTGGTTGTTGGTTTATGTAAATGAGCCATACTTTTGACTTTTTAGTTTAATTGTTGATGAACTTTGATTTGTATTATTTAAAATACAAACTTATGGACATTTTATAATTTTTGCTAGATATTGAAAACCTTTTAATTTTAAAATAAAACTACCTAAACTGTTTATGAGTTATTCGGCTTATTTTAGTTTTTATAAAAAATATTGAACTGTTTAAATAGTCTAAAAATAAAATCTATTTGTAATTTGGTTGATGATTTCGAGGGAAAAAACAAACTGTCAAACTGCAAGCGACCACCCCCTATGCATAACCGACGACTTCAAATTTTACGTTGTCTCAGAGTACTCGTATCAATCATGAACTTAAATTCGGAATGTAAGATTTTTTTTTTAATTAAAAAGAAATTAGGGGAGGAGGACTCCTAGCTAGACTTTAACATTTAGGTAGGTGTGGCTTTATTATCAGGCTGTGCATACAAGCACCAGAGGGAATGTGGAAATTGGTTCTAATTCTGAAGGGCCAAATCATTATTATTTTGTTATGTATAATTTAACTGAGAGACGCATTTAGTTGCACCTGGTAAAGGGGCTATTAAGAGACAGTACCGGGGATATTTCAAAGTGTTTGCAGTGCATTAAAAAATACGGAAATCTAGAGGGAAAAAAAAATAACTCTGGTACTGGAGCATAAAGATTTATGCCCCTGGTAAAGGGGCTATTAAGAGACAGTACCGGGGATATTTAAATGTGTTTGCAGTGCATTTAAAAATACGGAAATCTAGAGAAAGAAAATTGACTCTGGTACAGGAGCCCAAAGATTAATGCCCTTTTCTTCAACACCAGTAAAATTTTTTCCCTAGTTAATGTGAAGACTTGCCACTAGCTAATACCGCAATTCCTCAGGCAATAAATTAGGAGCATGCATAGGACTGCTACGACGTGCATGGGCTATATTAAGAGCTTTTAGTTTTAGCACTTCCTGTTCATGATGTGATTCACCTAACACAGCTAAAACCACGAAGCACTACTAGTAAACAGTAATTACTTCCGACAGTGCGCTGCGCCTATCCGTTTTGCCATGTGGTGCGTTTGGAAAGCAAGAAAAAAAAAAAAATTTCGGACAGTGGACAAACTAAAGCCATTGCCAGATTTTCAATAACACATTTTGGTTAAAGCGAGGTTGTTCCTCTCATAACCAACACATGGCTTAACCACGCGGATTTTAACATCTGGCGAAGAGTTAACAGATGCTAGAGAGAAGGGAACCAAGAAGAGAACAAAAAAGGAGACAACCAGCCGATCCCCTATTCACAGCAATCCATGCAGGAATCCAAAAAGAAGACATTATAATATAATATATACATACATGAAATACACCCCATGAAAATATGCCCAAATGGGTTCGATTTCTTTAAGAATATCAAGAAAGCAAAGAGGTTCCATTCATGGTCGTATGCACAACACGTATATCCAAAAGGGCAATAAATGAGCATATGAAAAAAAGAAAAAAGGTTACATATATTATATTAATTCCAAGCGTAAACCCCATGTCGTGAATTAGGGAAAAGAAAAGATCCAAACAACAAGCAAACTGGCAAGCAGTAATAAAACAATTTTTAAACATGTTATATGAAAAATTACTAAGGGAAAAAAAAAAACACAAAAGTATAGAGAACAGTACTAATAAGAAGTTTACCAGAAAGGTGGGCTAAGAGAGGAATCTGCTCCGCCAATGGCTTCAGTTCTTTCCTTTTCCTTTCTGATCCAAATGCCGGCTTCCGTCGCCGTGGTAGAGTTGCAAGCGGCCATCAAACCCGGCTGGGAACTGATGGAGGTTGTGGTGGTAGTGATTCTCCATGGGTGGAGCGGCCGCGGCGGCTGCTTTGAAGAAGGGCACGTTTGTTGTTCCGTCTATGGGAGAAGCAAACCTCTGGAAGTGAGGCAAGAGAGAAGACGGTGATGAATTGGACTGAAGGGTCCCCCTATTGAAACCAGCAAGGCCGGAAGAAGAGATTGAGAAGTTGAGGCTGTAGTCACCCCCATTGCCGTTGGGTTGGGACGACGTCGTCGCGATCAGTTGCTCGGGAACGAACGAGAAGTGCGGCAGAAGCGCCTCCGCCACTGCCACAGCAGCGTGGCTATCGCTACTGCCGGAGACAACGCTGAAAGGCTGCGGCATCGACATCGTCATGGGAAGCCCGAGGAACCCGGAAGAGTGATGGTGGTGGTGGTTCCGCGAGGACGATAGCCCGAGAAGCCCCGAGGCGTAGTC
Source organism: Artocarpus hirsutus (assembly GCA_946598075.1). Taxonomy (NCBI): domain Eukaryota; kingdom Viridiplantae; phylum Streptophyta; class Magnoliopsida; order Rosales; family Moraceae; genus Artocarpus; species Artocarpus hirsutus. The sequence goes on from CAMOHE010051312.1 coordinate 71,802, forward strand.
CATCTGCATCGACGCCGCTGTCGCCGCCATCGCCATAGAACTCTTGTGGAACAAATTAGGCTGATCAGAAGCAGTGGTGGGACTAGGACTTTCATTGTTGTTGTTGTTGTTGGTATTCACATTGCCGATTCCAGCGGTGAGAAGCTCAGTAAAGGAAGCGTTTTGAGAAATGTGATTGATGTTTTGGTGATGGTGATGATGCTTCTGAGGAGGATGAGGATGAGGAATCCGAGAGTCGCTATTCTCTTTCTCCTTCTCTTTAGCAGCTCTCTCTCTAGCTCTTTCTCTCGCCTTGACTCGGTTCTCTTTAATCTCAGACCGAGAGAGAGACAATCCAGAGCCTTTGCTAGTCTCAGAATTACTACTACAAGCAGATTTGGACAAAGAAAGGTGCTGCTGATAGTTAGCCTCACCTTGATCCAACTCCAACTCAACAACCTTGGCAGAATCAAACCCCTGTTCCGCCCCAACACTTGGCCTCTTCTCATCGCTCAACTGCTTGGGAGTGTCAGGTAAAGAGCTGTTGAGAGAAGGAAGCTCGGCGATGGCGTCGGAGGCGGCGTTGATAAGCCACTCCACGGCCTTACTGGGTTGGTCGTAGCCCAGCCGGTCTTGAAGGTCGTAGAACTGAATCGCCGTGGTGACGGACAGCCTCACACGCCGATCTCTCAACCCCTTTGAAGTCCACACCTTGCTGTGACGATCCTTGCCACCTGAGGCCCGAGAAACCCTAATGATTCGCGACGAATGGTGCCAACCCCGAAGCCGATTGCCGTCGTTTCCGCCGTCTATGTCGGTGGGCCCGGTGTGGGGCCTCTTGATTTGATCTCCCACATCGTCTTCGTCACCTGGGTTGTAACGGTGGTGGTCGTGACCACCCTTTTGGCCAAATTTGTTTCTAGGGAACTTAGTGTTGTTGTTGTTACAGGCTTGTGCTTGAATCTCCTCCACCTCCATAGTAGCACTTTCATGCCTTTCTCACACTTCAACTCATTCAAAATTCAACACCGCCTTCTGGGTTTTGATTTTCTTTTTTTTTCCCCTTTTGATTTGACTTCTTATCACTCTTTCCTAAGCTCTAGAGAGAGAAAGAAAGTTGCGATGATCAGGATGATTAGTAGTGCTAGTAGTAGAGAGAGAGAGAAAGAGAGAGGAGAGGGAGAAGAGAGGAGTGTGATTAGAGAGTGGAGCAGGGTGTGGTTGGCTATGTGTCCTATTGCATTGATGACGATAATTCAGAGAGTACTTTGGCTTTTGTATTGATAAAAAGGCCTTTTTTTGCGCTTTGATATATCGCAGTCCAAGTCAGGAGGCCTCTCGTTTAAGCTTTTTGCAGTTCTGCAGAGCGGTGTGTGCTTTCAAAACAAAAGCAAAGGCCTGCCTGAAGAGAGCCTGCACCAGCACGCAAGAGAAAAATAAAAAATAAAAACAATCAGCAACAAAAATGGCAAAAAATTAATAATAAATACATAATAACACAGTTGTGCGTTGAGTAATAAAAGCATCAGATGCCTAAAATTATACGTACGCACACTGCGAGCTAATCTCTAAGCTCTAAGTCTAAACACACATTAAAGGGATTTAAAGATCTGACGATGCTTGTAATCTCTCATTGTATAATAATCATATTCACAGAGCCAGCTAAAGCCCAAAAGGGCAACAAAAGGGTTAGGGAGAGAAATAAAAGTGAAAGCAGTGTACCCCCTACAGCTATCTATACACTTTAGATCTAAAGCCCTCTTTTTCTGCTTCAGATTCAAGCAAAACCACAACAACAACAACAAGAAGAGGAAGAAGAAGCAGATCGCAGTAAGTTTGCATACAAAAGCCGCCTATTTTGCGAGGGCTAACCTTCTTTTTGAGAGCTATTTAAAAGCCCTTTGTCTTTGTCGTCCCTAAAAATGGCAGACACATTATTAGAACATATATATCATCAAGCTCCACAATATAAAAACATCAATGTCTCTAAAACTCGCAACCAGAAAAGCAAAAAACCCAACAAAAGGGAAAAAATTATTTAAAAATATGAAAAAACAAACCTTGAACAATGTTGGGGTTGATTAGATTTGGTGTAGACAGGTGTCAAAATGTCTGGGGTTAATATTGCTGAAGCATCAAAAAACCGTTGACTGTGATTTTCTTTCGCTGCTTTGCTTTTTGTTTAATTCCCAATGCTGATTCTGGATTATTTCTTCGCATCTGAGCTCGCAGATCTGCAGTTTCAAAGCTTCATGGGATCAGCTCCGATGCTGCAAGCAAATCCAAACAAAATATTATTTTTTTCAAAATTATTTTGGATAAAATTTCTTTAATTTTATCTCTTCCTCTCATTTCACATTCTATTTCAAATAAATTTACATCAAAAACTAAAAAACAAAAAAAGTACACTTCTTTGTTCTTTTCATTTTTAGGCTTCAATTTTGAAGCAATTCCAGTAATTACACATATCTGAGAAAAAGAGATCGGAGATTTTTCGAAAATTGAACAACTTGCAATCTCCAGTAGTTGTGAAATTTCATTTCTTCTAGGTAAAAGAAAAAGAAGAAGAAAATCTCAAATTCTGAGGATTAATCACCATTATTAATTTACCGGAAGAAAAAGGCAGAGAATTTCCCCGAGAGAGCTCAAATTTTGGAAACAGATTTTCGGAAATTAATTTAACTTACAGAACAATGGCTCTTGAAGGAGAAGATAGTAGAAGTAGAAGTGATTTTGACAGCGGTTATATATTTGTGTGTCTGTGTATATATATATATAGCTTGGTTAGGGTGTTTAGTAGGATGTTTGGCGGGTGAGAAAGTGAAAAAAAAAAAAAAAAAAAGAGAGAGAGAGAGAATCGGAGTGTGTGGGGAATTTGAGGGACAATATTCTAGAGAGAGAGAGTAGTAAGAAGAAGATGAAAGTGCCCTAGCTAGCTAAGAGAGAAAGAAGAAGGAAAGAGTATATTTTTTTGTTTCATCTTCTTCCTCATTCGAGCAATCACCGGGCTTATCGGGAAAGCACGGACACAGCTCCGTTCCCTAACCTTTTTCATATAAATATTCATCTCCTCTCTCCCATTGTTGCCCCTCCACTTCCCTCTTTCTACAGTTTTGCCCTCCTCTATTATTATCATTATTGTTGTTGTTAACTTGTTATTGTTATTATAATTAGGATTAATTAAAAAAATTCTTACTCATCTATAGCCCTTGTAATATTATACTTTTTGAACTTTAAAATGTAATATTTATTTCTCCTGAACTTCATAATTTAACTTTATTTCCATCTAATCTATGAAATATTAACAAAAAAACCACTTTAACTATCATTTTGAACATCAATGACACAATATTACACATGTAATGGGATTGTTAAATAGCTTAGTAAACTATTAAAGTGTTGGCTTATTGAAATCCAGTCACATGAAAGTGAAATAAGAGATTATTTGTTCTCTAATTTTTTTTAAGGTTTTTTAATTTATATATTTAACAATTAAAATTTTTAAATTATACTAATTTTTTAATTCAAATTAGCTTTACACATGATAGAGTTACCAAAATACTCTAATATAATATATCAAATCTTGCTTATGTACCAATTTTTTTTTTTTAAGTTCTAACAAAAAGATTTTTTTGTGAATGTTTTGTAGCTAGGGGAACACATGTTATATTTTGAATTCCAGAGAATAAAGCGTCACAATGGCTATAGTTGATGACATTTTCTTTCTCAAAAACCTAATGTGAGGAGGCCCACCTCCCATCCCCCTCCCTTAGAAAATCAAATCACGACCTTTGATTGACCAAGGCCTCCCCCTTACAAGGGATAGATGAAATTCTGTAGTTTTTTATTTATTTACAAAAGTACGAAATATTATTAAATTTAACCTTAGATCAGAATACAGATGAGATCAGAAAGGCCATCATTAGGCTAAACGATGTAATAGCTTCGGTTGGAGTAAGGCCCAAAATGGCACAACCAAATGATTGTTTAGCCAATGATGGGTTTCATGCTACGGAATGAATTAAAGAACTACCGACATTTTCAATAACGACAGCAGCTCTCGCTGAAGCAATTGAAGCAACTCCGGCTCCATTGATTTTGCACCTTCTAACATTTCTCGACGGAGAAAAAAAAAGATTCTCGTCACATTTTCTTTTTCATAATAATTTATATAATTAATCTTTATTGATATATTGTTTTTGTTGTTATCCTATTCTGATAAAAGAAATTATAATAATAAAGATGACATGGTCAGATAAGTCCTTCAAGAATTTTCCATGACATATGAATTTCATGAAGTGAATTGTTTATGCACTTAATAGGGCTGTTTAAAAAAGCTAAAACTGAAGTAGAGTAGAGTTGTCGACCAAAATTTGCTGGACAAAATTGCCAAAGGTGCGGACAAACCTTGTTGGTTTACTTAACCTAATTGCCCAAAAATGACGGTTCGTTCGATAGTTTTCAATTTAGGCGTCATTTGATTAATTGACACCTTAAAGATCGACCAGTTAATGACCCATCAGTTCCTTTCTTGGTCAATTGTTGTCACTTGCCTTATTTTTGAGAAACTGACAATGTCGGCCGATGACCATATCGACAAAAATCATGAATTTATATCGATTGAACAACTGTAATATTTGTCCACAGCAATGAGATTATCTTGAACACAACATCGAATCGTGGAATAAGCAAATCTTGTACCCAACATCGAATCATGGAATAAGCAACTTATGGATGGACGAAAAAAAAAACTCAACAATCCAACAAACTCAATTCGAAATAACCCAAACCTGACGAACCTAACAAGTAGTTTTGGTTGACCCAACTAAACCTCAGAATTCAATAAATAGGTTTATCCTAACCCACCTTAACTTTAACCCATTCAATATATTTATAAGAAAAAATAAAAATATATATATGATATATGTATAGAGCATCTCGCATTATAAATATAGAGGGCGTTTGATTGAAGATACTTAGAGTTGAAGATTGACAATTATCCACTATGGTGGTTGAAGTTTCTTAGTTTTTTTTTTTTTTTTTTTTTTGTCGTATTGATTTTATTATGATTTATTTATTAGTATATGACTTAATGTATTTGAATTGTATTGCGGATCCTTTATTTTTATGTTGGTTTTGGACTCATTGAGACAATTTTGGAGCTTTATACGACTAACATATTATGAATTCTAGCTTTTTAATTCATTTTGAATTAAATTATTAGTTTTGATTATCTTTTTTTTTTGTTACACTCTTTTATAATTCTCAACCCAACTAATTAATCCAATCCACTTAAACTTTACTTGGTTGGGTTGATTTTAAATTTAAGTTTAAGATTAACTTACCCAAACTTTGATTTGGTAAGTTTAAAATTGCAAAACACGTTCAGTCCACTAACGCAACTTTATTAACCCACTAAATGACAAAAAAATGACAAACTATTATTGTTTATTTGTTTTTCTTATTACTATCTTTTATCTGGTAAATAATTAGTTTATTTGTGTGTAAATGTTATTTGGTTTCTTCTTGGGATGTCTCTGAAGCCAGATAAATTTAAAAAATGGTTTTGTTTTTGTACTTATTCGCGTATTTTTCTTTTCCTTTGGATTTTTCTCTCAGACTTTATCGGCGTGCATTTATTTGAATTTCTTTTTCTTTTTCTTTTTAATCTTTTTTTGGCTTGTTTTTGGCATAACGACACTTGCTTCCATGATTCCATCTCACCAAAATTTCATGTGCATGGTAAAAAAAAAAATAAATAAATAAAATACAAATAAAACTCTTGCATTGCATAGCAAATTATTGCATTCCATATCAAAAATATGTGTTATTAGAGTGTAGCTCACATTTTCACGTTTTTTTTTTTTAATTTTCTCTTTGACGGGATTCACTTTTGTTTTTTAGTTTATAAACACAACGTTTTTTGGATGGAACATAGTCGCTAGTGTATATCACTGTAAATTATTAGCAACAAAATTAGCATAATTGTTTTCAATGTAAGCTCTCGGAGGTTCGATTAATTTAATGACATCATTACTTTGAAAAAGAAACATAATTAAAGAATATTTTCGACCAAAAAAAAGAAACGTCATGAAAATTTAAGTTTTACTAAATATATCTATGTTTCAGTTTCCATTAGTTGTTATATATCGAATTCACAGGATTTAGATATGGAAAATACAGGAAATTATAGTAGATAAAAAAAAAAAAAAAGACACGAATTGCACTACCCAAAAATCCATGTGGTCAGCAACAACAGGAGAAATGGAATTTTGTTTAATTAAGTACAAGAGAACATGACTTGGAAAAATGCTATATATTATTGATTTATTTAAATCCTCTAAATATTTATGTATATATCATATGAAACATGGAAAAGATATAATTAATAAGATAAATCAAAGATGTCACATGAAGTGAACTGAAGTAATTCAAAATGAGCATCATATCAGTATCCATGTCCTCCCCCAAGTCATATATTGCAGTCAGAGAGCAAGAAAAATATAAAAAGTGACTGTAAAAATAATTGTACTATCTTGGTTACTAAACTTTTCTTTAGGTAAATTACTTTTGGAATTTTAATTTTTAACAGTTTTAGTAGACTGAATCTCATAGTAACTGAAAGCTTTATAGAAATAGTTGTGTTAAATTCAAAATTTTCTCTCCAGCGCTATAGAAAACCCTTATAAGCAAGAATATTTTACTTATGGTGTAACTATTTCTGTAAGCTTTTAGTTACTATGTGATAAAAAAATGATTATCTCTGTTAAGTTTCAAAGATTAACAATGCTAATAACTCTTCTTCTTTTTTTGCTCAGATTTATATTGCATGAAGAAAATAATAAAAAAAAAAGGTTAAAAAAGAAGGTTACTAATTTCCAGATCTGTCTTAATTAAGCATGTCCATTTAAAAAAAAAAAAAAAAAAAAAGGGTCAGAGATTCAATTTCCTTTGTTTTAATGTTACTTGGAGGCATAGCGTGAGGTTTTTGGAAAGTTTTTAATCATTATTAAATGTGCACTAAAGAAAAGTTAGGCTAGTTTAGGAATTAATTAATGTTTTACCATAAGATTTTTTTTTTGAGGAAAATATATATCTATATATACACACACACACACATAAATGGAGCATTATGTTCTTAAAATGGTCAAAAATCAATAATCCAAGGGAGCACGGCACACACACACACACACATATATATATATATATATATATATATGATCAATAAATGTTAGGTACCTAAATCTTTTGAATCTTATATCATTCGATTACAAATATCATTTATAATGGTTTTTGTGAAGTAAAAATATTAATTCATTTGGGAACCCATCCTTCTAATTAAAAAGAGATTTTCCTATAATAGGAATATTATCATGGCATTCAAATCTCATGAAGTATTGGATAAACGTCACACAAGAAATGAAGTAAATGTCAACTTAATGCATTTACATGCATCACATCACCGCCCTTCATCATGTCCTCCCTAATTTAATATGGGTATTTTTTTTTACAAAAATTAATTGGATTACAAACAAGAGGACCCATCTAAAAATGTATATAGATTAACAGTTAAATCAACAGAACAGAAACACGTTGAGGGGCTTAGTAAGCCATGACTAAAAATTAAAAAGAATTACTAAAGGAAAGAAAATTCTAAGTTAGAATCCTTGCACTAATGATTCCCCCAAAACCCTAACAATTCAGGTGAAAAAAAATTTACTCCCATCATTTTCAACCTCTCCTTCAAAAACGCTGCTCGTTCATCCAAAATTTTTACGGCAACTACCTAGCTCTCCTACCTAGCCAACCCTACCTCGGATTCTAATCGATGTTGTGCCCTAACCCCGGTTTTTGATCAACAAAAAAAGTCCATTAATTTGCAAGGGTGTCTTGATTAAGCATATATGTGGGTTTCACAATGAAAGAAAAAAAAAGGTTAGAGCCTTGATTTCCATTGTTTTAATGTTATTAGGAGGCTACAATATTTGGATGACATTTTTGGCAAGTTTTACATCATTATTAAATGTGTATTAAAGAAAAGTTAGGCTAGTTTAGGAATTAAATAAGGTCTTTGTCATGACATTTTTTTAAGAGAAGACTAAATTTTTTATTTTAACAGAGATAATTTATTATATTCTCCTTAGAATTGCCAAAAATCAATAATTCAAGGGAACATGCCATAAATTTGATCAAGGAATGTAAGTGTACCTAAACCTTTTGCATTTATTTTCGATTTATAAGTTTGGTTTGCGATGGTTTTCTTGAAGTAAAGTCATTCGGTTGGGAAACCATACTTCCTTATAAAGAGATCTTACTCCAAAATGAATATTATCACATTCAAATCTGATGAAGTCTTTGATAAAGGTAGCGCATGAAAAGGTACATGTCAACTTGATGCATTCACATGCATCACATCATGGCGCTTCATCATATTCTGCCAAAATTAATAAGGTTAATTATTTTTAGAAAATAATTAGTTGGATAAAAAAAGTTATAAAACCAGAAGACTATCAAAAATATGGATTGACCTTTAAATTAACCGAATAGAGTCATGTTTAGTGGCTAGGTACAAGTTGTGAGCCACGACTACGTAATGAGAGAAGTGTTTGTTTGGGAGAGCAGTTGAACCATTTTTTAGTTTAAATTTTGTGAGAGAAAACATTATAAAATAAAATAGTTGAAACTATAAAAAACAGTTGGAACTGTTTTTGCAAAACAAACTAGAAGTGTACTGAAGGAAAGAACTTAAGTTTCAATCCTTGTGCTAATTGTTGGGGCTTGGGGGTCTACTTGGGCACATTCGCAATGCAGCTACCTCAGCTAAACTTGCTGAGAAGGCTCCATGATTAGGATGCTCCCCTGTTGAATCACAACACCTCTGTTGTAGTGCCGACTAGAAAGACTATGTACCATGATCAAAAAAGGGTGGGACTGGCAAAGCATTGTCTTGAGAACTCTAATTTGCCTTGGCCCCGACTCAAGCAGACTCATACTTGATGATTTCCTCAGAGAAGCACAATGCTTCCTAAAAGAAGCTCACGATCAAGCGATCATATGGCATCATCGTGATCCTCTATTGGAGTATCTCCTATTTATAGTAATTGTGACACCTGTCACCTAGCCCTAGTATATCATATGGCTATATACCCTGATCATGGATAAAACCTGATCCGCACCTAGTCCAAAACAAATCTTATAAATAAGAGCATTAAATTTACCCCAAGTGTAATGGAATTTTATTTGCCCACATTTTGCTTCTCCTCTTGCTCAATTTAATCAGATCACTACCCATAGCTTAGAGGTACCATCTGCAGACATCGACCTAGAGTCCCCTCAACTCCAAAGCTAACCTTCCTTATATGGATTCAAGCATATTAGGAGACCCCAGATAGGGAGTGAAGGCTTGACCACCGTACACAGTAGCATATGGTGTTGGATCATGGAGTAGTATCAACCAATGACAGAGCCAGGATTTATAGATAGAGGGATCAATTTTTTTAATTAAGATTATACTAACACATAGAGAACTATTAGTTTAAGGCATGTCTAAGAATAATTTATACGTATACCTAATATATTAAAATTAAAACCACTACATGTAAAAAATAAAAAAAATAAAAAAAAACCTAGGGGCAAATGGTCCTCATATCTCCGTCAGGAGTATTAACACTATTTAGAACCCGTTTGGGATACCTAGGACTTTTTAATTAGTGTTTAGATAGTATATGAAAAAGTGCTTTTTGATTTCAAAAGAACTTTTGAACCTGTTTAGTTAAATAAATCAAAAGCCTTCATTAATATAAAAAGTAGTTTAATTCAAAGATATGCATGGAATTTTTAATTTGTTATCCTTAAATATAAGGTCAAACATATAAATATAAAAAAAATTTATAAGTGCTTTTTTTATAAGCACTCTTGATTTGACTTCCTCAATAAGTACTTATAAAAGCCAAGCACTTTTCCATGGTTCATCCAAATAGGCTTATAAACAGCTTTTAGATAGAATAAGTCATAAGCAGCTTAAAATAAATCACTCCAAACAAGCTCTTAAGCTCATAATCTTCAAATGCATCTTAATTAATCATGCACTTTTCGCAAAAGAAGAATAAAGTTATGAAAGCCATTTTTGGTATAATGTTATATATACCATGAATATATATCTATATCTTTTCAATTTTCTTTGATTCATAAATGTTGTCTTTGTTGGGAAGCCATCCTTAGAATTAAAAGGAATTAGTTATCACGAAAAAAAATTATATCTGTAAGAAGTTTTGAATTCCAAATCACGTAGGACTAGTTGCCGTCCATTTTTAAAGAGTATTATGACGAAGTAATGCTACATAGACAATAGAGAAAAGGTGGTGTCAATCCAGTTTAGCATTTCTAAAATTACTGTGATTTTAGTTGTACGTTTCTTCCCTCTCTCAGGGAATTTTTTTTAAGGATTTTGCACCTCAAGTCTCCAAAATTTTGACTTTTGGTGTTTGAGTCCTTATTTAAAAAATCAAGAGAAAAGTGTCCAGACTCTTATTTCCTTCACACTTGATTCTTAATTTTAAAGATTTAGACAACAGTCTCTGAACTCTCGTTTTCTTGGCTGCCATTACTCCTCATGTGATGTTTTCATATCAATACCATCCAACCTCAATAGTTGAAGGCGATCTTACGCCCTAGGTAATCCAAAGAACTTATTTTTTGGCAGAAAGTTCCTCAAATCCTTATCACTGACATTGCTTATTATATTTTTTTCCCTTCCAAATTACAAAGATATTTAACATTGTTAGTTTCAATCAAAATTTTTAGCTATTTATAATGTAAAGCTCTTATATACTACAGTATTAAAAAAAATACGAACTACAAGGTAAAATTCTCACACACTATAGTGTTTTTAACAAAAATATTAGTTTGAACCAATATTCCAAACACCCTATACAATATATGAACGTTCAATTAAATTACTCAGTCATTAAGATTATGTCTTTTACGGAAGAGAAAAAATTGGAAAGAAAAAAAGGTAATACCTTAGGCAATGAAATAGAGAGTGAAAGGAGATAATATTCGTTTGTGACTATATTTAAGAGGAGAAAAGAAAACTAAAATCATGTCCTCTTATTTGTCCATATTTAGAGGAATCAAAATTAATTAAGATTTTATACATACATATTTTTGAATCTCTTACGAGATCCTTCTTTTTATTAATCAATCCAATCAAATAATTATAAATCCAAAATACCACACTAATCTTCTCATACTTATTCCTTAAAGTCTTCACCTTTATAAACAACCTTTATTTCATATACAAAATAAACATGAAAAAAAACAATAATGAATGTATATAAATAAAAAATTTAAAAATAATAAAATAAGTGTTAACACATTAACCATATAAACATTCTGGAGATATTAGTAAGGACTAACAATAAATTACAACATACTGACTTTAATGAGATTTTATTAGACACTTGATTTCTCTTATGTGAGTTTGAGGACTTAGCTGTCCAAACTTTAAAATAAAGACCCAAATATTAAGAAGATGTGAGTTTGAGGATTCAATCATCTAAATTCTTAAAATTGAAACCAAGTAAAATGTCAAAAAGTTTGAGAACATCCCCCGGTGCAAAAATTCCTAATAGAAAAATATTACCTAGACACATAAAATATTTACTTAAGTTTTTAGTGGCAAGTGTGACATGTGGTCAGTTTGTTTCAAGTAGTGGACTTCACGTGATACTCGCAAAATTTAAAGGAACATTTTGTTTTGTTTTGTTTTGTTTTTGTTTTTGTTTTTTTTCTGATTAAACATTTTGGTATTCTTACCATATTAATTACTCTGCTATTGAAGGCATTAAATTGATGGATCTTAGTTCGAAATTTGGAAGGAAAAAAGATTCAACTACTTTCAAGTCCATCTCATAAATAATTTACTCTAAGAAAACCACAAAAGAGTACAGGGCTGCAAAAACAAAGAGCAGTAACCCAAATATTAAGTCACTATGACAAATATTTTTGCCAATTCAAGTTATATCTGAACTAAATCACTAAAAAAAAAAAAAGTTTTCTGGGTATGAAAATTTTAAGAGCTTTGATTGCAATGGAGTCCTTTAGTTGCTGAAAGACTTAAATAATTATCTTATTACCAAGGAGTAAATGTACAAAGCCAAGGAAACCCAGCCCTCAGCTCATACCCAATATCAACTACTTTCATTAAGTGATCGGATTTTAGAGAAACTTGCATGATGTCATACTTTTAAAAGTTGTTTTTATTTATATCACATTTATAAAAGTTTATACCATATTATTATTTATATTACATATTAAGTTGTATCACAAATGAACATGTATGAATTTTTAAGAAGCAAATCTTATAGGGTATTTGGAAAGTGTGATTAGAACCAATGGTTTGAACTAATTTTGGTCAAGAATACTGTAGCATGTGAGAGCTTTACATCGTGAAACTTTTTGCTTTTTAATGTTACTGCTAAGAGCTTTATACTGTTGTAGGTTTGAACCAATTAGTTCTAACTGAAAACCAAACACCTTTTTAAAAGATGACGTTTATAAAAATTTCCCTTATTAATTAATTTTCCTAAGCTACAATTAGAAAATATGCTTACAACAATATTTTTTTATGGAATAAATTACTCACTCTTTTTTTCTTAGATTATGCTCGTAGATTAATGTAAAATTCATAGAATTTGATTAATGAGCAAAATTGTTTATATTTATGGTGTTGTATGACAACAGGAACTCAATCAAGAAATTTAGACGCATCTCATATTACTCATAGATGGCTGTGGTGTATAGAAGTTTTTTTAAATCACTGCATCCTACTAACTGGACATTCCTTATTTTTAATGGAATTACTGGACATTCTTTATATTTTGCAAGATAAAAAAGTTAACGAAATATGATTTTGATGTGGACAGTTTTTTCTTTTATTCTTTGAAGAGGAAATTGTATTTACTGAAAATAGAATTAATAATATTCTAAAAAAATCCTCTATTTTTTGGTGAATAAAAAAATCCATTTAATAAGGTGGAATCCTATCATTTGGGCCCCTCCAAATAAGTAGACAAGACATAAAAAGTTATTTTTCTGTTACTGCCCAAAATGTACCGGTACGTTTGTATAATATCACTGCAATCTCATTTGAAATTGTCGGTATCCATGATCCAAACAAACACACACACACATGAAAATAAATAAATAAACAATTAAAACCTTTCATGTCGATGCCAACGGATATCTAGAGAAAAACATGCAATTTTTTTATACAACTTTACACCACATTAAAATAACCAATATTACTTAATTTGAATCAAGTTAATGCTATAAATAATACAATTTTGGTCTAATACGATAGTTATATTGCTTATGATAAAAGGATATCATCATTATATATATTGATTATGATTCTAATATTATTTTATATAGTAATTACAAACTAGCTACAATAATAGTACATAAAAAATACCACCAAATATAATAAAGTATACATAAATTTCAAGTGCCTTTAATACCAAAAGGAGTTTCTAGTACGTTAGAAAGTATTATGTAAGTTATGATCTTTACATAAACAATACATCTGTCAGTATATTACCCTTGAATAGTTCTAGAGGTAATTTTAAATATGCCACATGTATGTTTCTTAACTTTTTTCCTACTGTGAACCCATAAATTAGATATTATTGATTTATCCAACTAGATCAATAGTCTTCATAGTATTGTAGTAACATATCAACACTAATTTGCGGTGGAAGATATACAAATATATCGAATAAACCATCTTATTTTTGTACTTTTGAACTCATCCCATTTGAGAACTATAAGGAACATTATAACCATGAAAACTTTAGTTAATTCCTAAGCTCATACAATCAAAACTTGAGGCAACAGAATCATCATCAGTTTGACTCATATGGGGAGCACCATATCTTGTAAATTGCTTTCCAGTTGCGACAATACCCTCACTTGCTGCCCTACAACCATGATATTCATATTGTGTAGCATGCGTAAATTCTTCTTCTATGGTAAATGGACTCAAAAGTATTTGATTAGACATTGTACTTCCTATTTTCTCATGGTTCCCATCATCATTATCATCACCAACCCCACCATCCTCGCCATTGTTGTCGTCGTCATCATCAGTGTTATTAGTACTGTCAACATCATCAATACCATGACATATGGACGTTCATATAGCTACTTCAAATGAGCCAATGTTACTACTAGAAGTTCTTACTTCTTTAGATTGTACTTTATTAACATCAATGCCATATTCTTAAGCATGTCCTGCAATTTGTGGATCAAAATTGCCAATCTCATCATTTAAATATGCTAGGCTGATCCACTGAATAAGAGGATCATCATAATCTTCACTTGACTCAACTGCTACTTCGAGCAAGTTTAAATAATTAGTTTCTATTACTTTATCACGCTTTGCCTCCATATTTTTAACTTCATATTGTAATAGCAAAAAACAATTGTATGTAACATGACAAAAAGGTAGACACAAAAGTAAAAATATACAACACATATCTATATGTAACATGACATAAAGCTTTGCAAAAGAGTCAGGATTTATTCATTTTAAAAGTTAAAATTATTTAAAGACTAAGTATGCCTTAGTAAATATTTGTTTTTATTGGTTTTAGGTTTAAAATATTAGTCACATTTTTTAAAAAATTATCTAAAAAATTCCTAGAAAATTAATTTTTATGCCAAAAAAATTTCACATTTTGTCAAAATTTTAAAAATATCCAAGATTTTCACAGATATTCATAGACATTATGGATATTTGTGGATATTGTGGATATTTATAGACATCATAGAAGAAAAATCCTTCACCTATATCCTTATCGAGACTTCAAAATATGGCTATTATCGTGGAAATATTGATAGTATCGTAGACATTTTTATCCTTGCATGGATGCAAAGAAACAAAGATGAAAAAGAAAACTTACTTACAATATCATTGCATTGTCATTTAAATTGTCGATTATTGTTGTAGAATTTTCGAACGCGCAAGTGCACGTAATCATAACAAGTAATAAAGATATAAGTATAGATATCTTTCTTATGAGGAGTGCATTAATTTTTATTAATTACCGAAATTGTTTTAACTCTAGAATTATTTAAATTATAAAAACCTAAATAAAATAAAATAAAATTTTAAAAAAATTAAATAAAATGTTAAAAACAATAAATCCTAAAAATATTGGAAACTATGATTTCACTAAAATTAATCCGATCCTATCTAATTAAACATATTATTGTAATTGCCTCATACTATGTTGATGGTTAAATTCTCTATCCTATTTAGTGCTCTCTCTCGAGTTACACAAAAAATACCTAGGTATTAAAATGCACTATATTTTTAGTGAATTTATTATGCCTAAGTTCATTATGTTATATGGATATTCTTATTGTGACAACACAAACCATATAAGTATATCGCTATTTTACATGTAATCTATGGTATCCTACACATGATCTAAATCACAAATCTCTTATCAGTTTCATTATGATTTATTTAATCATCTAACTAATGGCCAGCTAATTAGAAGCACTAAGTATAATGTAAATACTCAACATAATTACAAGGTTCACAATAATATAATTTAAATAAAATGTTCATATATTGTTGCTACATCATAGTCCCAACAAAAATAAAATTAAAACATGATAATAAAAGCACACCACAAAAATATTAAAATAAACATTAATATATTACAAAAGATAGAGTTTAAAGATGACCCAGAATGTGGACAAGTTTAGTGGGCCCTCCTTCTACATACAACACTCTCTAACTCTCAAAACACTCAAAACAGAAGAAAGTATTTTTTTATTTTTCTTTTTCTTTTTTTCTTCCTTCGGAGCATTGCTCGTAAAGATAAGCCAAGTATAGCTCTTATTACTAAGAGCTTAGGAAGTTCTGGATGATGTTTTTAGATGCTCAATACACGACTATTTATAGCCTACAAAGATGTTAATTATTGCAATTAAATATATACAATATTATGGAAGCTTAGTCATGTAGCATTAGATAGTGCAAGCCTTGTAATAAGGCATAATGTCTATCCAATTCAGCACCAACAAACTGTGCACTGAGGAGGATAAATTCAGGTGCTTCTTTTCTTTAATGTGTACGCCACGTGTTTGAAATTTAATTGGTCATTTCCTTAGACATGGACACGTGGTGTGCCGTCATTGGAGAGAAATTTAGAAGCACCGGATTTCATCTAAATAAGACACAAGAGCACACCTAAAATTACTAAAAATATACTTCAATATATAAAGAGACTAAAAATATAGTATTAAACATATCTTCATACAAAACAAATAAAAGGTAACAAAAAATCTCAAAAACCATCAAAATATCGAGCTAAAAGCATTCAAAATATGTACATAAAATTGACTCATCAGTTGCCATAAAGGCAATGGAAAAAAGGAAAGAACTTGCAAAATACAATAATACAAAGAAATATAGATATACACGTACACATTCTTAAGAAGTGTAGAGCCAAATTCAATGTCTTTTATATAATTACCCTAAGTAGAGGATTTCAGATATTGAACTTCTCGGTAAGGTGGCTGTGGAGGTTGGAAAGGGACAGGAAGCCCCCCTCTCGGGGGGTTACAGAGCCCCCGGACCAAAATTTTACTAAGAAGAAGCTAGATAAGGAGAAAAAACATGAAAAAATTGAGCTTAGAGTCGAGACCTGCGTGCCCCAGTTTGATGGAAGTTGTGTAGCCGCGTGGTTGGCCAGACACACCTGCTAAAGGGAGCCGCAATGCCGTGCAACTATGCTTTAGGCAAACAAAATCTATAGCGTGAACATAAGATCGTGCGGCAGCTCTAGTTGAGGGCTGTGGCTACGTTCGTAGAAGACCTGACGCGAACTAGTTGTATTGTCTGGTTTTTTTTTAATATATATATTTCCCAATATTTGTAAGTCTATAAATAGGACTTGGTAAGGGCTTCTTTGTGATGTGTCCCAGAAATTCAAAGTGAGAGAAAGGCTAGAGAAAAAAAATTCTTTAGAGAGTATGCAAATTTTTTCTTGTAACTTCTTCATCATCATAATGAATTATTCTATAGCAGGTGAAAGTGGATGTAGCTCTCACATCTAGAATGAACCATTATAAATTTTATGTGTTTTTATTTATTTTTAGTTCACGTATTTTTTGTTTTTGATAAAACTAGGGCTTCTAATTCACAACACATATTACATGTCTTGTATATACATACATATATGCTTGCACACACAGTTGAATTACATCATTTTCCTCTTAACTTATCACATAGTTTCAATTTACTCTTTGAATTTTTAATTTTAGTAATTCACCCTCCGAATTTAAAAATATGTAACAGACATCCCCAATTGATAACATAGTTTATTTTGGACCAAAATTAACATGTGATTTGTTTGAGTTGTTAATTAATAACATTAAAGGTCATTTTTCATTATGGTAAGCCCTATTTATATTTAAAATGTTATTAATTAGCAACCCACGTATAAATCATATGTTAATTTTTTAAGAAATAATATTATTATTAACGAGATGAGTTGCTACAAATTTATAAGTTCAAGATCCAAATAACTTTAAGAGTAAATTGCAACTTCCATAAGTTTTAGACGCAACAATGTCACAAATAATCTAAACATATAATTTGAAAATATATATAAGTTAGCAAGTAACTAAATACATATATATAAATAAATTATATCTATAAGTTAGCAAGCAATTAAATGATCCAAGTTTCCCAAAAAAAGAAAAAGGATTCAAGTTATTGTGCACTAAACATATCTATCCATAAACATCAAGTTGATCAATGGGGGGTACGGATGGGCAATAATTCACTTTAATGTCGATAATTTGTTTTCAATTAATTCCAATATTTGTTGTCGAATCCTCTAAAGCAATTGGCTGGGAAAAAATTGATAGGTATCTCTCTACCTGAAATTTGGTGTAATTGGAGCCTTGTACGGCAGGAGAAACAACATTTAACAAGCAATTAATTTGGGCACGAACTTTTCTTTGAAATGGTATGATTTTCTGCCTGAAAAACTTGAAAAGCACCAGCGGCAACTTTTTATTTTTTTAGCATTAAATCAGACTCAAGCAATATCTGCATCGGCAAAGATGAATACAGTACCTAGAAATCTTGTTTGAATTAAACATTGTAATATGTGAGATTTATACTATAACATATTTTATTTTTATACTGTAGTATGTGAGAGTAGGTGTGGAGCCATGAATTTTATTCTAAGGGGGCGTTTGGTATGCAGTAATCAGTAGGAATCATATTCTCAAGAAAATGATGGTAGGGAATATGATTCCCAGGAGCCAAGATTATTACGTTTGGTTATACATATGAATCTTCTATTAGATTTCTAAGAATAATTCATTACTGTGTTTGGTTGTACATAGGAATCTTGTATAATTGACAAAATAATTTATAGTATTAACATTAAATATATCAATGTAATATATTAGTACTAATATTAAATAATAATAATAATATAAATATAAATAATAAAATTATATTATATATAATTGAACATTAATATTACTATGAATATTTAATGTTATTAATATCATTATTATTAAATAATTATTATTTTATATCAATATAATACTTTATTTATATTATATAAAAATATTAATTTATAATAATCATAGAATTATTATTTAACAATATATTAATATTAAAATTTTGTATATAATATATAATATATGGATATGAATATAAATAATAATAAAAATATAATTCTTAATAATATATTAGTATTTATATTAATATTAACATTAAATAAAAATATTGTTATAGAA